>PVKE010032355.1:0-18533 GCA_004027555.1 Craseonycteris thonglongyai
GGGGAGGGGGGAGTGGGCACCAGATATATTGGGTTGGAGGGGGACCTGATTCTTGGAGCTGGGCACATAATGCGATGCATGGGTGATGTGATGTGGAGTTGTCCATTGGGAAACTGTCTGATTGTTACCAACCAATGTCACCCCATTAAATTTAACAATAAAATATAATATTTAAAAAAAAAAAAAGAATATATTTCTTAGTTACTCTGTGTTCACTTTCTCAGGTAGGGTAAGTGTATCCTTTCAAGAGGTAGTTTCAAGTTTTACTGTTATTTCAATAAATTTTTTTGAAACAGTTTTTAGTTTTAAATTTGTCTCATTGATTCATAGATCTTATGTTAGATAATCTTTGCCTATTTCCTAAAGCTCCCATGTTTTTTCTCAAATTCTTTTTCTTCTTATTCCTTAAATTTGTCATAATTTTCTTCCTTTCAACTTTCAATTTCTATCAATTTGTCTTGTTGTGTTTATTTGCTCTCATGTGACTTCTCATTTAGTCCTCATTTCAGAAATAAATTTTCTTTTTTTTAAAGATTTATTTTACCGGTATTTTTTGAGAAAAGGTGATGGGGGAGGGGGCAGAGAGAAGGGGGTGTGAACCAAACCAGGGGCTTCCCACATGGGAGGCAAGAACCTTCACTGCCAAGCCATACCAGCGGCTACCAGTTGCACTACAGTTCAGCATATGAGGTTGCACAGGCAGGACCAGGAATTGAACCTGGGACCTCACAATTGCAAGGTAAGTGTTCAACCACTGAACTATTCCAGCACTCCATACATTTTCTTTTACTTATAATTCTTCCGGATATCGTATTACCTCACTTGTTTTTTTAAATTTTTCATTCTGCTTTATATGAACCTTGGATTTATTATGTCGTATTTATTCATTTTAGCCCAATGTGTGTAAGGATGTTTCTCTACTCCTCCTTCTTCTTTATTCCTATAATAACATTGTGTGGGATTTTGATGTTATTGCTCATTTCTACGTAAAACGAGTTTTCCTAAACTTTTAAGACAAAAGAGTGGGCTAGGATTCTTTTTCTAGCTTTATTGATCTAGACCTCCTTCTTCTATTATTTTTGCCTCACACATACATACATGACCTTGTGTTTTCCAAGATCACCTTCCTCTGTTGTCCTTCAGTTTCACTGGAACTTTATTGTTCCTTTGTTCCTATCATACCTACTCTACTCAAGTTGGATTCTACTCTCAGTAATTTTTCTTAGTCCTGAAAGAGAGCTTCAGTTGGTCAATCTTGAGAATTCTTGGGGCTCATCTTATTTTGGCCCCCTCAGACTTTAATATCAAACTCTTGTACTCACTCCTGAATTGGAGTATACAAAGAATCCTTTGATGTCTGATAGTCTTTTTAAATTAATCTGCCATAGGTTCCAGGTATACAATTCTACATTACATCATCTATGTATTGCATCATCTGCTCATCATCCAGAGTCAATTCTCTTACCATCATCAAATATTTTTCCCAACCAATGTCATAAAAAAAGATAATTTAAAACCATCAAAAAAAAATTAATCTGCCATGCTATGATTTCCTACTTGTGATTTTGAAATTCTCCTGTTCTCAGTTTCAGCTAACATAGCATCACTTCTCTCTGCACTGCGCTGCACAGATTCTAATAGGGCACACAAACAATTTGTAGCTTTTTGTGGCTTGTCTCTAGTCTTCCATGTTTTGTGTTTGTTGTAGGTATTAGTGATGTTCTGTTTTGCTACTTTAGTTCTCTGTTTCTATAGAGTATTTTGGAGAAATTCTGAAAAGTACATTGTCATTACAATTCTTTTTCAGAAAAATTTTAAATTTTCCAGTAATACAATGGCTGATCATTCTTTTCTATGCCAGCAGTAGATCCCAATACAAAATATCAAGGTTGTGAGAGTTTTAACAATCATGTTACCTTAACAATCACTTTATCCTCCTACAAATGCTTTTATACCCAATGATTTACAAGCCTTCTGGGAAGCTCATTCTATTGGCAATAATCTGTATTAATTAAAATACAGTTTTTAGCTTGAAATTAAATTTAGGTCCTTATTCTGCATTCTAAAATAACTCTAGGCATATCTTCCTGGCTGGTTCACTTGAGGGAAATACCTTAAGAATAACAAAACAACAATTAAGAATACAAATGAAGGAATTTAATTCTTATTTCACTAACTAGTATTACAATTTTCTGACAATGTCTATATGCTAATTCTGTTTATATTCATCTTAAATATAGGATAATAATAATATGAACCAAAAATTGTTAAGCATTCACAATGTGTTATTCACATTCATGGGCCTATGTGTTTTACATATTTTAATTAATTTATTCCACACAATACTCTTTGAGACATATTACTATCTTACCTGTATGAAAACTGAGTTACAGAGCATTTAACCAACTTGCCCCAAATTACACAGTTGGTAAGTAGTAGAGCCAGAATTCAAAAACAAATAATCTTATTCCAAAGCTTGTTATTTTAACTTTTATGTAAATATTTTTGCTGGGAAAGTATCTTTTCAAAGGCAAGATAGTGTCTTCTGCATATCCCAACAAGTTAGTTATCAGCAAACATGCTTCCCAGGCTTTTATTGTTTCATTATAATAAAATACTATTCTATTAGTTTCCTTAAGTCATGGTTCAAAGCAAATGCTTTATTGGTATGGAACACCACTGTCTTCTAATGCTCATTGCATTTGCTTCAAAAAGCACTGTTTCCACAAAGTGGATGGCTTCTGAGGGCTTCTTATCTTTCAAAAGTTCTTGTTTATTTCTTTATAATTAGCAACTTATCCTTTTATACTGCTTCAACGCTACTAACACCAATCATTTGAAAGTTTACTATATTTCTGAGCACATACATTCTTTAAATGAATTATCCCATTTAAGCTCATTGAGGCAGGTAATACAATTATCTTAACTTTACAAAAAGAAAACTCAATTTAAAGAAGTTTTTTTATATTGTCCAGATCATGTTCCTAATAAGTACTGTGAACTGCAGTCTGTTGGGTTCCAGATTCTCTGAACACTTAACATTAAACTGATCTGTGTTGTATTATATTAGCGGTGACACAATACTATTTTCAGATAAAAATAATGGCCATACAGTTGACACCATTCACACAATGTCACAGAGTCCTATGGGAGGAAGTAGATGCATTCTGATTTTTAGAGACTTACTATAACCTTGCCTTCCATACAGTATAGCAGCTCAACAAATATTCATTCACGTAAAGAACGTGAACACTCATTTTCTTAGGTTAAGAAAAAATACCCTTCAAACAGGGCATCAGAGAAATATATGCCCTCCTTTGTTAACTGCAGCATTATTCACAATAGTCAAGATACGGAAACAACCCAGTACTCATCGATGAAAGAAGAGACAAAGGACATGTGGTAGATATGTACAATGCCATATTATTAAGCCAAGAGAAGGGTATCTTGACATTTAAAACATGAATGTACCTTGAGCCCATTGTAAGTGAGAAAAGTCAGAGAAAAATAATTACTGCATGATATCGTTTATATGTAGAGTCTAAAAAAGCTAATGCATAAAAACATTGAGTAAAATGGTGTTTACCAAGGGCTGGGGACAAGGAGGCAGGACAGACATAGTTTAAGGGTATAAACTTCCAATAAGTAGTAAGTAAGCTCTAGAGATCAAATACACAGTTTAGTGAGTACAGACAACCATATCCTATTAAAACCCCCAACCTTGCTAAGAGGCTAGAACTTAATGAATCTGAGCACTAAAAAGAAAGGATAATTATGTAATATAATAGAGGTGCTAATTATCACTGCAATGGCTGTTGTAATATACATATATATAAATGTATCAAATTAATGTGGTTTACTTCCTAAATTACACAATGTTATATATCAGATACATCTCAATTAAAAAATAGCTGAAGTCAGTCTGCTTACTCAACTTAGCCAAAAGGCAGAGCCTTTAAAACAGAGGTTTCAAAGTTAAATTCTTATAAAGGTCAGAAGGAGAACACATATGAGTGAAGTAGGCCGAGTGAGGACCAAACAAACCACCTAATAAGGGGGAGATGCTTTTTGGCTCAAGTCTATTATTGCAAGGTGGAACTTTGTACATACATAAGTGGAATTCATCTATGAGCCTTAGTCTCGCCAAGTCTTTTATTTTATTAATTTTTCATCAGATACTTGGATTTGATTCTTAAATCCTCAAGACTTTTAGATGATTGACAACTAAATCCAAAATGTTTAACGGCTATGTTGCCTAAAACACAAACAAACAAAACAACACAGCCTTACAATCCCAGGTCTTACAGAGTCCTTAAAAAAAAAAAAAAAGAAAAAGAAATACACACACACACACACACATGCATACATACATATATATATATAGAGAGAGAGAGACTGTCCGAAAAGGATCCAATCATGTAACCAATCTCATTATAATGACAATGGCTAAAATTTTTCTGGACAGCTCTTGCGTATGTATGCCATTATAATCAGTAGAAGGAAGAAAACAGATGACAGGAGAGAGGTATAGACAAAAGCAATGGCTTTCACTCTTTCACTGTTCCTACTGTGTACCAGGTCTCATGCCGGCTGATTAGGATGTGATGGGGAATGAAGCAGGCAGTATTCCTGCTTTAATGAAGCTCAGAGTCTAGGGTGGGAAATAGGCAGGTAACACAGAAATTACGACAGGGCAAGGAAAGTAGAACCAGAGAAAGTGCAGGGTGCTATGGAAGCTCAGTCAAAGGACATATAACTTCTATCTAATGGATAACAAATTTTTTTTCTTGAATAAGTAACAGCACAGTTAAGATTTATAAGAATATATAGGGGAAGCTGGGATGGCTCAGTGGGTTGAGCACTCACTTCACAGCCCCGAAGTCCAAGGACTGAGTCCCAGCCCTGGCCCATATGGACCCATATGCTGAACTGGGGTGTGCCCCCAGTTCAGTTCTTGCCGGGGCCTATGTGGGAGGCTCCTGACCCAGTTCCTGCCCTGCGTAGCCCCGTACCCACCTGTGGAGTGAAACTATATAGAAAACTAATGCTGTCAACTATGGAGACTGCTCTGGGCCCTCCTCCTTCTCTCTGTCTCTCTCTCTGTCAAAAAACAATAAAAATAAATCTAAAAAAAGGATATATAGATTATTAAGTGTGAAATTAATAATTATTATTAATATTAATTACTTTCCAGGCATGCTGCTAACTCATTTAATTTTTATAATATTCTTTGCATAAGTTTAACAATGATAATGCACATTCTACAGATGAGGAAACTTATGTAACTTGCTCAAGATTCCACAGATAGTATGTGACCAAGACAAGATTCAAATTAGATTTTATCCAAGTGTGTCTAACTTTAAAGTCCAAGCATTTTTATAATGAACATCAAAATACCAAGATTAATATTTATTAAGCACTTACCAAGTGCCCAGTCACTGTTCTACATGCTCTATGTGGGTTGAACCCTCATTTCTTCCTCATGACAATCTTTTCAGATATTTTTGTTTCAGGCTGAAGATACTAAGGCTCAGAGGGGTTCAGTATTGTTTCTATAGTGTTGCACATCTAGTAAGTCTAAGGCCTAGGACTAGAACTAATACCTTTGCTCCCCTAGTTCTAACCCTAGGTCTTACACTTAACTAGTTGTGTAACACGATCTCTCTCCTCACCAGGCAAGGAGATAGATGGTGGGCAGAATGAGGGTGGACAGTATTCTAGGTAGAACCCCTTTATGTACAGACATGGAGGTAAAAGATAAGAATATTGCCCATAGGAGGGGTTACAAATATATATATATATACACACATATTATCCTGGCTGTACCTAACAAGAGAGAGTTATGAAACAGAGTTTGATATTCAATGTGGGTAAAAAACTGAGAGCTTATAGGGCGTGGTATGCTTTTTTCTAGTAAGTGCTTGGAGAGCTTCACTGTCAGATGGGAACAGCTGATGGGACAACAGTTCCAGCTTAATTCCATCTGCTGATATGCCTAGAAAAATTATCTTTCTGTTCCCAATGGGTAGCGGGGTAGGATCCCAAAATGCTTGTATATTGGAATCTGGTTGTAAGAGTCCAGGTTAGCAAAGGCATCATTTCCTAATAGACTCTTGATTTTTGGTTAAACCCATTTGGCCAGTGATTCCTCCTTCTCACCACACCTCCTTCTCCAGAGAACATTTGGAGCCACAAACTAAAAGCACCATGGTAGACGGCAGGGTTCTCATCCAGGAAGTTTTGAAACATAATGCTCCTGCACCATTTGACAACACCAGGAGCTTGTCAGCATGTGGTCCATTTGGGGAATTTTTTTTTTCTTCTTCATGCAGCATTTACAAAATGTAAGAGAGCGCAAACCCAATGGAGAGGGAAGCCGAAGATGAAAACCCTTCCCTCCTTGCATAATAAAGTCAAGACTAAGAAGACTTGGTAAAAGAGGACAAAGCAGACTTTCTCCTCTATGTGTGGTTCTGATTTTTCCAGCACTACATGTGATCTTTCCATAGAGATGAGGAAACAGAAAGGTCAACCACAGGTGAGGTAACCAAGTGTTCTGCGCTGACTGTACCCTTCACCTGCTGGTACTGTGTAGAATATCAGTTCACCTCATATGGCCTCTGTTTTCTTATTTTGCATTCTATGTGGCTGTGCCCTTTCAGGGAGCTCCATCTGTTTCTGTTGCATTATTGTTGCCCTCCACTCCAGCATGTAATGTTGCTGAACCAGCATATCTCTAACATCAGCCTTGAGTATTCAGGGGCTCTATGACTTCAGCAGAAAAAGTCAACAGTTTTTGGCTGTTTGGAAGAAAAATTTACTTATTTTTTTTTATTAAAAAGGAAAACATTTTCTATAAACCAATGAACTTGTGGACACAGTACATATTGAACTTCCAATTAATTAATTTCTTATCTGGTTGCTTGGCATGGAGGCTTTCTTTATAAACCAGTTTCTTCTGAAGGTAGAGTGAACCAAAGGTTCAACTTAAATCATGTAGAACTGAGTATTCCTAGTTACAAATTCTCAGATGAACTCCAAGGGAAGTAGTCTGTCTCCCTAAGTAGCTTGGGGCCAAGTTCAGGAACTGAGAAGTGACAGAGCTGGCTGGCTCTGCATAAATCAGGCTGGTCATCTGTGATGAGGCCCCTATCTTTCTAGTTGTTGCACTGTGCTGAAGGGAACATGAACCATGTGTCTGATGACCCAGTCTCCATGATGCTGTGGAGGAAGTATCAACACTCCAACAAACTAATAACAACCAATGGGTGACAAGGGCTCACCTTGTGCCAGGCACTGGGCTCAGCCCTTTACTTTTATTGATTCATTTCATCTGTACAATAATCTATGAAGAAAAAGCTATTGTTTTTCGCATTTTATAGCTAAGAAAATTGAATTCTGAGAAGCTAACTTTCTCCAGTTGAATAATTCAGTGGCCAAGCCATTCATTATTTTGTTCAATAGGCACTTATTGAGTGCTTACTATGTGCTCAGACCGCTGTTTTGGCAGTCAGGATATATCAGTGAATAAAATAAAATAACCCCTGTCCTCAAAAAGTTTACATTACAGTGGGGAAGATAAACTGTAAACAATAAAGATAATAAATAAGTAAATAAAATAGCATAGCAGAAGGCAATAAGTGCTATTTTTTTTAAAAGCAGGAAAGAGCTGATGGAAGATGATGAGTGATGCTGGAAGAAGTCAGAGGCTGGGCAAATTGCTGTCCCTGAACAACAAACCTGAGAGGACTAGAGGAAACCAAGGGATATAAGCGCATCCCTTCAAGTCCTCCTACTGTCTTAGACGAGTTACCCTGAAAGTAGAGTACAGGGATTTGGGTACAGGTGGTTTACTCAGGAGATGATGCCAGTAAACAGGAGCGAGGAAGTGGAGAAAAAGAGATGAGAAACGGGGGCCGGGAGGGGGAAGGAGCAAATATGGATACATTATGAAAGTTGTTGATTTTAGGCAGTAAGGGCTGGGTTCTCCCTATGAGAACTTTCCAGAATTCCTGGATTTGTCCATTTTAAGGCCAGGAGGTATTTAGCCAATCTCACTAGCTAAGGGTTTTCCGAAGTATTAACTCACCTGAAATTCTATGCTACACCTGTATACAGGCTAAGGGGATCTTCTGGCTTGGGAGACAGTCCTGAGGTGCAAAGGATGAAAGACAATGGCAAGTCCTTGACGCAGAACACGGTCAACATACATGGCACTAGTCACCACACTGTAGCTGAAAAAAAGGGTGGGGCAAGGGCATGTGGGGCAAGGTTCCCAACAAATTGGCTATAGGCACCTTCCATTTTCTGTCAAGACTCCCTCTGAAAGAATCTAACAGGAAATCTGGGAAATGTAGTTTTCAGAGTTCTATGACCAGTAACAAGAGCAGAGTTTCAAAGAATGGATTCGGGGCTAAGAGTCCTTAGGTAAATAACAAGCACAATATCCAAGTGGAGATGCTGAGTAGGCCATCAGATATGCAAATCAGGAGAGTGGTCTCATATTGAGGTATACATCAGAATGTAAATGGTATCTAAAGCCAAGCTGGGATGAGATCAACAAAAAAGCAAGTGTAGATAGCAAGAGCAGAGTGTACTTAGTGTAGCCACCCCATCATTAAAAGGGTGGGAAAAAGAGAAAGAACCAGCAAAGGATATTAAGAAGTGATCATGAAGGAGAAGAAAAACCAAGAGAGGGTGTATCTTGGAGCAGATAAAAAGTTGGATTTCACTATGTTGTGTTTTGCCAAGTCATAGAAAGGGAGAAGAGAATCAAGGGAACTGATTTTAACCATCAACACAGAATAAGGAAGGTAGTGATGGCATCAAGGGGAAGAAGAATAGTGAAAATTTGGTAGAATTATGGGTAGAATTAAGCTGTGGTAGGGTCAAAGGACTCTTAGGAGAGACTAAGTTTGAGAGAAGGGGTTGTCAGGGAGAAGAATGAATGAAATGAAAATAATGGAGAGTTTGAAGTTACTGATTATGAACTGAACTTAGGAAATCTGGCCCTAGAATTCAGTTTATTAAATTTGAATGGCCCTTTGGCTTGGGATTTCTTAATTGCCTCAGTTCTGGACTATGTCCACTCTGCACGTTTAGACACAGCATAAATCAGCAAAGCTATTAACACACCTATGTGAAGCTATATTACATTGGAAGATATAGGAGGTGATCTAACTTATTTTGTCATGCATCCAGATTGAGGTGATTTCATGCTGATTTTTACCTAAGTCCTTCTTCTTACCTCTAAGGACCTTGAAAAAATTGTCAGGGGAATTCTGTGGTCCTCAGCTGACATAATATTACAATGGATTCAAAATGCTTCCTTTGAAGAGGAAGCTAGTTCTAAGGCTCCAAAAGAATGAACATGTTGCTGCTTTTAATAATTCAGGAACTCGTGGTCCTGTTGCAGACTGGTGTTAAGACTAACAAAATTTGGCCATTTCTGCTCAGCTTTTATTCCAACAGTCTCCTGATTGCTTTTTCCATCTATGGTTTCTTTCTCACTATAACCCATTTGGTTTGCAAACTTCTTAAGGTACAGTTTTACCACTTGATCTCTTTCTAAAATTTTCATTAACTCCGAGTGATTTAAGGGTAAAATTCAAATGTTTTACTCTGGCATTTAAGGCCATTTGTGACCGAATCCCAGTCTTTTTTTTTAATCACTATTCACTTAATACTCTTTGGATTTCATCCAAACCTAGGATGTACCCCACATTTTCAGTTTATGACCAACATTTCCTAATTTGATACTATTCATATATTTTTTTTTTCATCTGCCAGAGGGGCCTCTTTTCTCTGCCTTTTAAAATATCTAACGTCAATACACCTTTTGGAACTCTGTGAAAGTTCTATCCCCTTTCTATGCTTTTACAATAATCTCAGTGGAAGTGGTCTCTCTCTCCTAAGAAGTCTCTTTGTTACTTTTGCCATACTGCTTCTGTGACACATGGATTAGGAAAAAATCCCATTATCTATAGGTCACAGACTTTATATAAAAGAAAGGCCACTTTACATTTATTCCAAACCTTGAAGAAGAGGACAGAGATGGGTTGGTATTAACAAAAGGCAGAGTGGGGGAAGTAAGAAACTCCAAGGCACAGTAAGGAAGGATGGGGCAAAGAAAGGATGTGATGAAAATAAACAGCTTGAAGGATCTCTAGGTAAATAATCTCTTTCTTAATCATGAAAGCAATTTATTCAACAAATATTATAAAATGAATACCATATTCCAGATTAAAAAGCAAGCAAAGAAACAATCATGGTCCCTGGTTTCATTGAGATTAAATTATAAACAGATAGGAAATGCTGGGATGGCTCAGCAGATTGAGCATTTGTTTTGCAGCCCCAACTTTCTAGGATCGAGTCCCAGTCCCAGCCCTGGTTCATGTGGAGCCATATGATGAGCTATGCTGTGCTTCCCTTGGGGGGGGGGAAGTTTGGTTCCCACTGGGGCATACTTCCCATGTGGGAGGCCCCCAGCCCAGTTCCTGCCCTGCATGGCCTCACACCCACCTGTGTGGAATGGAACTATGTCGAAAACTAGTGATGTACAACTATGAAGACTGCTCTGGGCCCTCCCTTTTCTCTCTTCTCTCTTCTTTCTCTTTCTCTTTCTCTTTCTCTGTCTCTGTCTCTCTCTGTGAACTGAAACAATAAAATAAATCTTAAAAAAAATATATGAACAGGTAGAACATTAGGTAGGGTGCATGGAATCCTTAAGACCACCTTTGGGTTGGATGATTCACTAGGAGGCTCACAGAATTCAGAAAAAAATGTCACATACATGATTACAGTTTATTACAGCAAAAGAATACAGAGCGAAACCACTAAAGGTCAAAGGTGCACAGGACAACGTCCACGAGAAACCAGGTGCAAGCCTGCGGCTTCTCTACCCCATTGGAGGCACATAGCAGAGCTTACTTTCCCAGCAATAATGTGTGACAACATGTACAAAGCACTGTCAACCAAGGAAGCTCACCTGCACCTTGGTGTCCAGAGTGAAGATCAGTCACATAGACATGCGGCACCTGTATGACTATTGTTAGCTGCTCGTTCTTCACTACTGATCCCAGAAGTCAAATAGACACACATGGTCCAGGGCCCCAGGGAAATTAAAACAGGCAATCACCATAAATTACATTCTTAGCATAAACTATCTGACATGGCCTAAGCCCTCTCCTATTCAAAGACACTCTTATCAGGCGGGCTATTCCAAGGGCTTAGAGATTATGTTCCAGGAGCTAGTCAAAGACCAGTGCTGAAGACCTTTGGAATATATGGAGCTTAGGCAGCCAAGCCAGCCAAGTTAACCCTTTACTGCACAGGTGGGAGTCCATTTCTCTAGTTAGAAAACAAAGATATTAGAAGAAGTTGTTAGATCTTAAGGTTTATGGACATAGGTGCAGGTAGGGTAAAATTTTCATATATCAGAACCACTACAGATGTGTAAGTCACTAGGTCTACAGTGAAACTTGAGCCTCCGTAATTTTTAAGAACTCTTCCTTGATTCTGATATTTACTCTCAGTCCAGAACCACTAGACACACTGAGGTGTTTAGAAGCCTAACTTCTGGAATCAGATTACCTCATTTTTAATCATTTGCCCACTACTTACCAGCTGTTTAACTTTGGGCAAGTCATTTATACTCTCTCTGTCTTAGTTTCCTCATCTCTAAAATGAAGATAATAATAGTAGATACCTTTTATAATTTTTTTTAATTTAAAGGAGTAATATATATTTAGAACAATGCCTGCCCTATAATAAAAGGTAAATAAATATCTATTGTTGTTATCACAAAGAAGATTTACTACTTAATATCTTAGTGCTCTGAAAATCAGATTCACAGTAGAAATAGATTCTGGAGGTCCCTTCACCCCATAGAATGAATGAATCCACCATGTGTTCCTTTTTGCTTTTTTCTGCCAAAAGGAGTTGGACAGTTGATAACAGAAAATGATAGTCAGCATCATTATGGTTAAGCAATTGCTTAGCAACCATTGACCATGGGTAGCACATAAAAGGGATACTCATCTTTTGCCATGGATGCTCTACTATAATTTCACATGTGGTAAGAAATTTGTACAGAATCATTGGTTTCATGACTTGAAAGCCAGCTATTAGCTCTGGTTCAGAGATATCTTCTCTTCACCAAATCCAGTCCAAGATTCTAGAGGTTCTGACACATGCTAACGTTTTAGGATCTTTGTTAAAGTATGCTTTCATGTTCTACATGCTAATTTTTAGTTTTCTCTGTTAATCATGATAGCTTTCTACTAGGGCAGAGTTAATAGTTCAATATAGAAAATAACAATTTTTAAAGCTCTTGGGTATTTCCTAATGTACAGCCAAGGTATTAGAAAAGCTGCCACATAAAATCATTTCCCTACTCTATGGGCAGGGCCATATAAAAAGATGTGGGCAAATGGTCAGTACTAAGACAAGGAATGCTAAAAATATAACGGTCCTCCATTTCGGTTATATCGTTTTGACTATGGGATTTTTACCCTAGAGTGATATTAGCAAGTTGGAGAATTCCTTAAATTACCAGAATACATTTTAAAGACTATTTTCTAAAGTACATGTTTTGCAATAGTAATTCTGTGAAATAAGGTATCAAGATTCAATAATCATGTAAGTTCGGGAAACACAGTTAAACAGATCTCTTATTTATTGTAGGACTTCTAGAGCCTTTCACACTGTTAATCTTCTCGAAATGGATTACAGCATAAAGTATTTCCCAAACTCTTTTCCTAAGACTTCTTTTGTCTGAGAGCACCTATCAGTGGCTTGAGGGACATTAGAAATATCCCATGTAAAACTGGAAAACACTGCTATATGGATGCCAAGAATTTATTGTAATAAGTAGTAGAGTACACATATCTTTTATTATTTATCTGTTTGTTTGTTTGTTTATTTATTTATTTATTTATTTTGCTACCTATCATCTACTAACACTCTGATTGCCTTTTGAGGAATTATATCTCCCCTCTTGAGTGCTATCTTAGTGGGCTAGTAAAATGAGATGCCTACTTCACAAAATGAAGTCATCTAGGTTCCAGGAAAAAATTAAAATTAAGCCTTGATTTCTAAGGCATCCATTATACGTAATTATTTCTCTTTCATTATGTAGAATAGTATTATTCACCATCTTTAAAATAATTGAGAAAATGGCCACTGAAAGCATTTCTAGTCCATGTTCGTGTGTGTGTGTGTGTGTGTATGTGCATGCACGCATGCACACATGCACATGTGTGTACACACTTCCCCACACCAATGAGCAATTCTCAGGACACTAGCTGGGTGTCCTATGATTTAAATAAATGCTGACACTATCTATCTGAAGACATCATCAGATTCCACAGGTTAAGGGTCCATACAAAACAGCCCCCCAACATACACTTCAGATGCCAGTCAAAAGACCAGGTTGTTACCTATGCTTCTGACCAACCAGCTGTAAATTGGGGGTTCCAGTGACCACCTCCTTGGACTTCAGATACCAGTTGCAAGTTTAGGTAGTTATTTGTACTTCTGAATGGCTGGTTATAAATCAGAGGTTTCCATGACCCCCTCTCTTTGGGTTCAATTAATTTGCTAGAGTGGCTCACAGAACTCACAGAAACATTACTTACTGTAAAGGAATATAATTCAGAAGCAGCCAGATGGAAGAAATGCCCAGAGCACAGGACATGGGACGGGGCACAGAGCTTCCATGGCCTTTCCAGGTATACCACTCTTCCCTAATCTCCAATGTGTTCACCAATCCTGAAGCTGTATGAGCCCCATTCTTTTGAGTTATTATAGAGGCTTCATTATATGGCCATAATTGATTAAATCATTGGCCATAGACAACTGATTCAACCTCCCACCCCTCACTCCTTTTTAGATGTTTGGAGGTGAGACTAAAAGTTCCAACCCTCCAATCACATGGTTGGCTCCACTGGAAACCAGCCTTCATTCTTACATGCCTTCTAAAAATCACCTCATTAACATAACAAAATATACTTTTATCACTCTGAACACTTAGAAATTGCAAGCGTTTGTGGAGTTGTGAATCAGAAACTGGGGATGAAGACCAAATACGTATGAGATATAGATGATAACGATAGATACAGACGTATAGATATTTGTTCTTTTATCTGCAAATATATATATGTCTTATAAATGACAGTATTTCAGTCATACAACTATTTTTCTCTGTTCCATGATTCAGATGAGGAACTCTGCTTGAGAGATTCTGCTATGGTTAAGGACTTCCTTGAGGTTATTTCTGCCAGAGCCATTCTCATATCACCCAAGTAAAGCTTAATGGTGGGCATTTGCCCTAAATTTAGGTAACTGGTTCCTCTCTCCTGAACTTTGAATCTTGGGGGAAAAGGTGGAGTGTGAGTTGATTCCTGCATACATCCAAGACTGGTCATCTAGCCTTCTTATTGGTTCTCTGGGTTGCTAATATCCTTTAAGTAAATGTCTTAAATTAGCCAGGTGAGGCTTATAGTGTTTATAATGGTTGGTGTCAATTTAATAATAGTAACTTTCCCAATGCCTAATAATTTTGGAACTTTTATAGAGGCCAGGACAGAAAAAGACAGACAGACCCAGGTACAATGAGTAGAAAAATCAACTTTGAGGCATGGTAAGAATTTGGCACTGCACTTAAATCTAACTTGATATCCTGAATTCTAAGCTCCATTCTTTTCTCTCAACACACAAACCTCTTAGCTTCTCTGGGGCATCACAATGAATTACTAAGCTCATGATTGGGTCCTTGGATGAAAAAACTGTATACATAAAAAAACAGAACTTCAAATGCAGATGGCTTAAGGAAAAGGACAAGGTTCATCTTCAAGAAGGAGAAAAAGAAAGGAGAAATTAAGGTGAATGTGTCAATAAAAAACAACTGTCAGAGTATTCATCATGATAACTGATTCTTTTAAGAGTGGCCACTTGATCCAGCAGAGAATGAGAAGGCCTTGTACCAAAGTACAACTAAAAATACCTAGAACATTTATTTGATTTTTTAAAGCAGACCACCTGCTAGTTTATAAGTAATTATTTGTGTTTCAGCAATGAAAAGCAGTTATACTGTCAGCAGGGAAGTTCTCAATTATACCCCCATCGTGGTATTAAATGTGAGGGTCTCCTTGGAAGCCAAAAATAAAAGAGAAAAAAATTACAAATGTTCCAAACCAGATGTTCACATTGAAATCAAATGGCAATCTCCCAATTATCCTTCTTTCATTAATGAAGCTGTAGTATTAGCATGTGGTTTTGTAAGCAGGAGGCCATGCGGGAAGTACTCTAGTGTCAGGAACATTTCCACAATGAGCACCGTGCTGGAGCCATGACAGGGAGGTTGATGGGAGAGCTGGTCTCCTACACACATCCATGATTTCCTTGGGTATCATCACCATGCCAGTCCAGGACTCTACACTGACCCAGCTGTATCCAAAATTAGTTCCCAAATCACACTTGATTCGCTTTGGTATTTTTTGTACCACTGAGGAAAACTTTACTGACCATGTTTCTTAAAGCTAGATGTGTATTTGCCTTTCAAGAAGCAGTCTCTGAATATGGATGTGGGAAAATGCCTCTTGCAGACCCTGATGAAACAACCTCATATTGCTGGGAAGAAAAAAGTGACATATTTAAATTAATATTCTCGGAATAGGTTTTCATTAAAATTACAAAAAGTGGTTTTCTCGGGTTAAATGTCAATTGATTTTAAAAGGCATATTAGGGGACGCTGGGATGGCTCAGCAGGTTAAGCACTTGTCTTACAGCCGTGGGATCTGAGGACTGAGTCCTGGCCTCAGCCCATGCAGACCCATATGCTGAACTGGGGTGTGCTTCCCATGTGAGAGGCTGTCAGTTTGGTTCTTGCCTAGGTGAGATTCCCATGTGGGAGGCCCCTGGCCTGGTTCCTGCCCTCAGCATCCTGCCACCCCCCCCCGCAACCTGTGTGGAATGAAACTATGTTGAAGACTGATGATGTACAACTATGGAGACTGCTCTGGGCCTTCCCCCTTCTCTCTGTCTATCTCTGCCTCTCTCTGTGTCAAAAACAATAAAATAGGGGGAGGTGGGTGGGAGAGCTGGGGTGGGGTGAGTAGGGAGGGGCAATCAAACACACTGTGATGGAAGGAGAGCTGACTCTGGATGGTGAGCACATAATGCAATATATAGACAATGTAATGTAGAATTGTACACCTGGAAACAATGTAATTGTTATCAATCAGTGTCACCTTAATGAACTTAACAATTAAAAAAAACAATAAAATAAATCATATATATATATATATATATATATATATATATCAAAAGGCATATTAGCTGAGGTATAACAACCAGGTAATTTCTAGATCTGGTATATAATGCTTAATCTATGGTATTTTTCAGTCATCAATTACATTTGAAAAGAAAAAGAAAATTGAATGCGGATTACGAAATGATGCAAATTTTACATGGGATTGGGATGTTTATCACTACCTGAACTTTTGATCATATGAAATATTTGCTTTACCTAAAGTTTTCTAAATGCTTTAAAAACGGTTTTTATCATTTGGGCATTTTTTGTTTTATTTTGCTTGGCTTTATTTTTTCTTTTGCACTGTGTGTGTGTGTGTGTATGTGTGTGTGTGTGTGTGCGCACGCATGCGCACGCATGAGCACGCATATGCAGGAGCACGAGCAAGAGAGAGAGAGAAAAAGAGAGACAGGTTTTGAGGAGGATGAAGAAGACACAATAACTAAATACTAAACGTTAAAGTAATATGAATATGGTTTACTTATAGACTTACTCCAAATTAGAAGGGTAAAAACTCACACTGGCTTTTAGATCCATATTCTGTTGGTCAAACTTGACCACCATTCAGTAGAAGAAAGTGATGTTCTCAAAGCTCAGTATTAGAAAGAAGAACTTGGCAGTGCACACAGTGCAAATCAGGGTCAAGAGAAAATGCAGGAAGCTGGTTCAAGATGTCAGTGTAGGAAGAGCATGGATCACCCTTTTCCCAAGGACCCAACAAACATACAACTCTGTATGCAATAATTTCCTCTGAAAAAGTCCTGAAAACTGGATGAACAGAACCTCTACAAAAAAAAAATAAAGGGGCAGAATCCAGATGGGTAGGACCTGCACACACGTGGTCTCACCAAAGGAGGGACCCCACCCCAAGCATGAAGATCTACATTTGGGTGGAGATCTGAAAGGTAGGTAAGTTCTCCCTGAGGAGCGAGGCGTTAGTGCTCGCCATCAGGCACCCCAAACCTTAGGTCCTGCACACAACACATGAGCTCCTAGAATGTCTGGCTTTGGGAACCAATGGGAATTATGTCCAGGAAAACCAAAAGCACTGCAGAGAATGGAAAACTCGCACTTAATGGGCTCACACACAGACTCATTTACCCTGGATCCAGCACAGAAGCACCAGTTGGAAAAATGCCAGGCCACATGTGAGGAGGATCTCCTTACTAATCTTAAAGCATCTGCTGGAGAGGCAGGAAACTGTTGGGACTCTCTCCAGGATGAGAACACTCACATGCATCATTTCTGTGATCTCACCCTACCTTGCTAATGCTGTCACTGATCAAGTGCCCTTTTGGAACTCTCCTTCTAACCCATTAGACTTGGTGAGAGTACCCCACTGAAAGCCCCTGCCCCCATTGCCTCACAGCCTGTAAGAGCAACAGCCCCTGCAAACCACTGCAACTGCAACCACCAGCCCGCCACAGCAGGCAGGCTGAGGAAGTCCACATAAGTGACACTTCTTGAGAACCCAGCTCTAGCGACCAGAGAGGATTGTGCTTCTAGACCCCACGTGACATTGCCTACACAAGGTTGCTCTTTTAAAACTGGGACAGGTAGCTGACTTACCTAATACATAGAAACAAACACAGAGAGTTTGACAAAATGAGGACACAACAGAATATGTTCAACCAAAACACTAAGAGAAAACTTCAGAAAAAGACATTGCTAAAATGGAGATAAGCAATCTACCAAAGAATCAAAGTAATGGTCATTGAGATGCTCAGCGAACTGGAGTAAGAATGGGTGAACACAGTGGACTCTGCAACAAAGATAGAGAAAGGTAAGAAAGTTCCAAACCGAAGTTACAGAACTGAAGAATGCAATCACTAACTGCAAATGACACTGGGCAGTTTCAGCAGATAACTGGATAAAGCAGAAGAATGAATCTGTGAGCTGGAAAACAAAGCAATGGAACTCACCCAGACAGAGCAGCAAAAAGAAAAAGAATTTTTAAAAAGTGAAGATACATGAAAGGACCTTTAGGACATCAACCGAAATAGCATTTACATAATAGGACTCCCAGAGGACTGCTGAAATAGTCACATAAATGTTTCTTGCCCCTCTGAACCTGTCATATGTAAAGTGTCATGCCATGGCCCCTCCTTTTAGAACACTGGCCATGATGCCTATAGAACAGTTATGCCCAGCCTAAGTAAGCCTCAGGAAATGACTGTACGGAGATTGTATGCACCCTGCTACTTTTTTTGTTAAGTCCCCA
>PVKE010032356.1:0-18519 GCA_004027555.1 Craseonycteris thonglongyai
GAAACCATTTTAAAATTTGGTGGCCGCTTTTATTTCTCCAAGCTATCTTTCAAACCATACCATCCCGCAATCAGTAAGATAAATTCTGAGATGCCAACCCTGAGCATATGTCTGAAACTTCACTCAGTTGCTGTGGGCTCTTCTGGAGCCAAATGAAGGTCGTGAAGGTGCAGGACCACATCTTACAGAGTGATTGGTAGACCAGGACCATAGGAGCTTGTGACACCAGCCCGATGTCTGAGGATAGCTCCTGTCATTAAAATCAATGCAACTTAATTAAAGCAAATTACAGATAGCTACGTCTATAAATAAGATATTAAAGTGTGCTGCTGCATATGATAATTGCTGCATATTTAGCAATCAGTGCGTGTGTTCTGCTTTTGCCAGGAGGAATTCCTTTCAGTGGAATCAATGGAGCTTTATTAGAAACCATCCAAATTAGAAGGAGAAATGATGAGTGTTATAATAACACAAAATCACTGTTTCAACTTTCATTGCAAAGAAAAGAAAGCAAAATATGTCCATCCCTCTTTTATCACTCAAGGAAAATATTAGACATATTTGCTTTAAGATGTGGATATTCGGAATTTATAAATTTTAATTTTTGCATTTTCCTCAGCCAAAGGAAGGTGGAGGGAAAATAATGATCGTAAATAAAACAGTTCAGCAGTGGGACTGAAGTGTGAGGAACACCCCAGGGCCTGGCTGTGTCATTTTTATACCTTGACGACGGAAGACAAATAAATAAAGTCCATGTTCTAAACAGAGTTTTAAATGACTTATTTTACTCTCCTCGCCACAAGATTGTGTGTGTGTGTGAAAGTTTCATAGGTTAATTCAAAATAATAAATATTGGAAATAAAAACTCATTTTCATCATATTTCGTACTTCTCTCACTACCTCACCCCTGTCCTTTTATCATAAGAATTAAGCTTGTGGCCAAGAAACATCTCTTTTTTAAGCTTAATTTTTAAATATATATTTAAACAAACAAACAAAAAAGCTTTCATCACCCAATTTAAAAATGAACAACAGAAAACCTAAGAGTTAATCAAATCACCCCCATGTGACCAGAATGATTCTCAAATTTAAGAAAATAAATACTAACATTACTTCTTAAGAAAGCCAAAAATTTCAATGTAGAACATCCTAAAATGAAAAAAGAAATTACTAGACAGACTGCCATTGTAATAGGCTAGTAAACTCATTTAAGAAGACTTCTTACACTGGTCACTGTGTGTGTTTATTGTTGGTATCTGGAAGGAAAAAGAAGAAAAGAAAAAAAATGAGAAGAAAGGAAAGGAAAAGGAAAGTAACAAGAGGAGAAATGGATGTTTAGAAAAGTGACTTATCACAATTTCCCTTAAACATGGATTTATTGAATGTCTCCCAGACAACTGTGTAAGTGATGGGAAGAGAGAAGGAAGTCCCTGCCTTCAGGAAGCTTAGGTCTGGGCCGAGAGGCAGACAGTAAGCAGCTGAAGCAGGACTATCGGGTCATGGTCAGTCCCCTGAAGAAACGCGAAGCTGGGCTAGGGGCCAGAGCGTGCTGCTGGGCAAGGCGTGCCCACCAGGGATGGCTTCTCTGGCAAGCCGACTGTTAAGCAGAGACTGAAGCCAAGTGAGGAAGGAAAGCACAGGGACACCTGGAAGAGTCGGCGTCTTCGAAACAAGAGGGAAATGTCGTCTCTGAGGTCACTTACATTGCAAATCAGAGAAACAGTGAGGAGAGCCACATGGCTGTGGCCATGGAGCATGTGGGATAGTATGAACAAACCAGAGGGAACTGGGTGAAAACTGCTGTGATGTAACTCCCCAAGCAGTAGCCAGACACCCCACTCCACTTTATGGACCCCCCATTTCCATGACTCAGAAATCAGCATTCGAAACATGTTGCAGTGTTGGGTCATTTTTTTCCCCCGAGACCTTAGTAGTACAGAATTCTCCTGCCAATTGCATTTTCTGGTGTGTGTTGTCCTTTCTGATGGAAAACTTGCCCAACGGTGCTGTCTTGTGTTAACCCACAGAGGGAGGTTGAGAAATATCAGGGTGACTCTAATAAAGGCTTGGCAAGGGAAGCCGGGATGGCTCAGTGGGTTAAGCGCTCACTTTGCAGCCCCGGGGACCAAGGATCGAGTCCCAGCCCCGACCTGTGCGGACCCATGTGCTGAACTGGGGAGTGCCCCCAGTTCGGTTCTCACTGGGGCGAGACCCCGGCCCAGTTCCTGCCCTGTGCAGCCCCGCACCCACCTGTGGAATGAAACTATGTGGAAAAGCCAATGATGTGCAACTATGGAGACTGTTCTGGGCCCTCCCCCTTCTCTCTGTATCTCTCTCTCTCTCTCTCTCTCTCTCTCTCTCTGTCAAAAACAATTAAAAATAAATCTTTAAAAAAAAAAAAAGAAAAGCTTGGCAGCAGACCTAATGAAAACGAGTGGACCTAAACACTTTTAGGAAGCTTTTTCTCTTTCTGTAGAGTCTTATAGGTTGGTTTCATTGGGGACTGTCAAAGGTATTTACTATGGGCAGGTATTTGAACTCTCATTGAGTAAGGACAAGGCAGAGCAAGTGTGGGGCAGCTGTTAACGGAGTTCTGTGTCATTGAAAATGTGTTGAACTTTGATTTTCTGGAAAACGACTCAGTTACCTTATGAACTGAATCCTTCTGTGTCCCCAGGAATGGAGTGGAAGAGCCCTGTGCCTGTTCTCTCCAAAGCATTGCGATCTCCAGCTCCCACTCGAGTCTTGCTGCTCTGAATTCTGAGGCATTATCCCTGTTCCTAAGGACAGATGATCCTACCGATTCTTTGTTTAGATGAGTTGCTCCCAGTGGAGGGTCCTCAAATTAATTTGAGGGTCCTCAAATTAAAAATGATGTCTTCCCCTATGAAAGTCCTAAGTTGAAAGTCAATGTTCTTCACATGGTCAGCAACTTGCGTGTAGAGTGCTAGTATAGTGTATGTAGTTTTGCTGTCTACAAAGTAAACATGAGTTTTTCATGGCCCTGGAGAAAGATGCTCGGAGAGCCCCACCCCCTAGCCTGCGTCAGGCCACGTGACAGAATCAGGAGACAGAGCTCTCTCTCCTTCCTTCCAACTGACGTGGATTAATACTGGTGTTATTTTCCATACCAAAGCCCAATTACCTGATGAGGATTTTTAGTAATTGAGCCCCTTGGATTTTAAATCTTCTCAGGTCAGGCCCCATGAGGATAGCCTTCAGTAGGAAGGACCCTGGGGCTTCGCACAGAAGGTAAATCAGATTTATAGATGGACGTGGCATCGAGTCTGTCACAAATACGTTATGAATGGACTTTATACATTTTCTACCGTACAGATCAACTCCCCCTGGGAAATTATCCCTCATCCTAATGGATTACACCAGGAAGAACCAGGAAGTTCTTTGCAATATTCATCCTAAAATTTCACTTTTCTGAATTTCATTACATTGATGAGTAGCGATCCCTGAATATCCTTTGCCTATATCTTAGGGATCTTAGGAATTATTTGGCTAAAGTTTGTAAATCACCTCACCATTCTACAACTGAGTCCACTAAAACAGTAAAAAGCAATAGTAGATAATAAGTAGGTGCTCATTTCTGCTCAGCATTCATCTATACTGGGGCATCATGAACACATCTTTAAATAAGTAGATCAACATTTTTTTTCCTAAATACAGGAAATCACCTAAGGGCACTCAACCTGCATTTCAATTGCTTAGCTGCCAAAGTAGGGATTTTTGTTTCTTTGCTTAGAGAGATTCATGTTGAATGTTGGTTTCCTTCTTTTTCTTTTTTATTCCTCCTGTCTGCTGACCTCTTGCTACCTACAAGCATGTTTCCCTTCAGATTCTGAATCTTTGCTTTTCCAGAAGAGCTGAACCTGGATGGGCCTCTCGCAGGACACAAGCCAGGGATGCTCTCAGACCCAAAAACTCCATGATGGGGCCTCCCACCTCAGCATAGCACTAAATCTGGGGTTGCATTCATTTAGGAAAAGTCACCCATGGACCATGGTAGGACCTCTACCAGAATGGCTGGGGTCAGCAGCTGGAGGCCGACTCATGCCCGACCTGTGCACAGAGCCCATTGTGCCCTGGCGCAGGACTCAGCTGTCATCCTTTGCAGCAACCAGTAGGAGTACATACACAGGCCCTGGTATTTCTGTTTGATCCCAGACGGCCCAGTAATGTTGTAATAAAATACACACTTCACCTCTGTACTGTTAAATGCCTAAATCACAAAGAATACTGTTTCTTGACTCTACTTCATGCAGTGGAATTAGCATTCCCACATGAATTGGAACATTGTACTCACTTGTTAATAGCCTCTTCAGTTAGGCCAGCTAGGTTAATCCAAGTCTGTTTTCAATGGGAAGTTTAGGATTATGTGTTTCTCTGCTTGCTTGTGTTACATCTCACCTTCAGTATTACTTTTTCGTTTAAACAGTTCATTCTTTTAATCATCCAGCATTTACTGAGCATGAAATAGATGCTGGACCACAAATGTTAACAAAGATCATTATAAGATGAAATATTTGGTAAGAATTTTAAATGATATACTCTAGGCTCTCAGAAAATAGGAAATAGTTTTATCAGAAGAGCTTTTTAAAGGACCAGGTGACGGAAGAAAAGGGCAAAGGAAAAGCTTAGGCAAGGTAAGGAAGTGTGAGAGCGTGTGTGGGTCAGGGAAGGACCAATGGTGGGAAAGGCACCATTGTGTGTAGGGTATATAAGGACTAAGTGGCAAGAAATGGAGCTGCAAAGATAGTGATGATGATGATGATGACGACTATGATGATGATGACAAGGATAATGATAGTAGTAGACTGAAAGGCTTGGATGTCATGTTTAGGAATTTTAACTGTATGCTAGGTATTGAGTAGTTTCTGTGTAAAGCATTAAGATGATTGATTGGTTGATTCATTCATTCATTCACTCATTCATTTATTATGTGTGTGTGTCTGTGTAAATTCATATAGATATACTAACATACATGTATATATCCATATATTATCTTCTAAATGTCATATAATTCCAGACACTCATTATACACACACACACACACACACACACACACACACACACACACATACACACATGAGGGCTGTCCAGAAAAAAATCCAACCATTGTCAATATAACTAGAATAGTTACAAGGCTGGATCCTTTCAGGACAGCCCTCATATATAGATATATAGAGAGATAGATAATATAGATTATAGATATATAGATTTAGATAGACGATATAGAAATATGTTGCAGAAAAAAATACTTTTTTTACAAGAGAAAGAGATAGATTCCCTCTTCTCTCTCATTCTCTCTTTCTGTTTCCAGCTTCTTTTTCTCCCTCCTCGCTCTTTCCTGTACTGTTTTTGAAATGATATTGCAATAGGAATTAGCTTAACCAGGGCTGGTCAGGGGTTCATGGAAATGAATTCTTCAGGACAGAAAAAAACTCTCTCTTGGTGTTTTCCTTACCAATAGGAAGGTCAGGTTTAATGTAACTGCAACAACATTAGGAACAACTGAAATTTATTGAACACATAAATGTACTCCATCTGTATGAGACGTGCTTTGGGATTTACATGTACCATGCCACTGAATCCTTATAACAGCCATCTGAGGGAGGTACTATTATTTACCCCATTTTATTGATGAGAAAGCTGAGGCTCAGGAGGTAACTTGCTCAAGGTTACAGTCAGTAGGTGGCAATTCAATCCCAGTCAGCCTGTTCTGGAATCAGTGCTCCTAGTCACACTGCGTGCTGGCCACTGATGGCTGTTCACGGTGCCTAATGGGAAAGTGTTCATGCTGGTTCGTTTCTAGTTGGAGTGGAGGGACATGATACACTCTAGGATTGATGGTGCTCTTTAGGATGGTCTTACTGTTGTGCCATTCTCTTTGAGCAGTGATCTTACAAGGATTTATACCTGCCTTTCTCCTGGTCAAGTAGCAGCACAGCTCAAGTCAGATGATATCTGAGAATATTCTTTGATTATTGCAAAAATCTCATGAATATAATAGATGATGATATGTGTTCACGTATCTGTCTGTAGGAACTAGACAGTGAGCACATTTTACAAAGAGACTTTGAAGATTGGCACTGACCCCTGCCGGGAAGGGGGGCTTGGGACGAGGGAGTCAGCCTCTGGAGTACAGTAAGTGGGTGCATAGCCCACTGAGCCTGCGGTTAGGGCCCCATCAGAATCCAAGCCCCGAAGCAAGCCCCTGCTGGTCACTCTGTCTTCCCCTGAGTACCCACCAGATCTGTCACTAAGTGAAAGCACAATTGTCACAACTCATGACCAGCTGTTTTCTTTTATTTTCACAATGGTTATAAAACGCCCACACAAGCACTGTTTCCGAACTGCTGCTTCAGTAACGTAGGTACCTGGTGGTAAGCAGATCCCTCAACACAGTCTCCAGACATGAACCCTACCCCTTGCAGGTCACTGCACAGAGCAAGTGCTTCCTGCTCAAGTGGCATCATCAGCTTTCCTCTGGGTGGACTTCACTGAGAAGGGCAAGTAAGGTGAGACGTGACTCAGGTGACATTTCCTTCCAAGTCAGCTTAGGCAAAGAAGAATGAGCCTTTGAGTTAGACTTTCACTATTTCCAAAGGAACTCAGGAACGGAAGGAGAAATGACTCTCAGCACCAGTGTCCTTGTGCCCAGACTCTCCCCATTTTAGTGTCTGTACCCAGCTGATAGGAAAAGTCCAGGAGAGGGTCCCCAGACCCCAGTTGAGATGCACTTGGTGCCTCATTCCTTGCATGGGACTACTGCTCCATCACCATAGATGCTTCTTGGCTCCTATAAGAAACTTGAGCTGATTTTTGTTGTTGTCGTTCTCTGTATATTTGCATAATTTTATATCCTGAGCAAAGTTCTTCATTTTGCAACAGCAAAATAAAAATACAATGTGAACTGGCAAGTTTGGTGGGAGGATGATTCACAGCTACTCTATCATTTCCTCCTACTAGAAGCTTCAGTTTAAAGTATCATACAATTACCATATTTTATAGGACCTGAGCTTGTATTTGCATCTGCTCATCTTTTGTTATTGCTTTTTATAAAATACTCTCTTTTCACATTTATATTTTTTGTAGATGAATTGCCCAATACACTCATTTTATACATTTTTCTGGTATAAATTCATATGGCTCAGTGCTATTGAACTCAAAGCACCAGGGTCTAATTCACATGATAATAGTCAACACTATTAACCCTTTGGACAGTTTCAGAGGTTGAAAATAATGACAAAGGAAATGCAACCCATGGTTAGTAATATCTCTAACCATCCCCCTTTCACTAATTGTCATTATTTTGATTAAAAGGTCTACAACAGCCACAGTGGTTTTTCAGGATGCAAAAATTATTGCAGAAACTTCCTCTATTAATGGAAATTATTAGAGGATGGAAATGGTACTCGAACAGCAAGAATGACATTAATTATGCGAAAAGCAATCCTATCTGGCATTTGGCAAGCATGCATTATTCTTCGACACTCTTGCATGGGTGTGTGTCCAGCCAGCGTTAGAAATCGAAAAGCTTTTTATTTTGGCAAAGTTTTCATAGCACTTAGGCTTCCAGCATCTAGATAAAAGATCATTTGGAAAGAAATTATGTTGGTGAAATTGAAGAATTCAGTAATGAGCTCTGTATAGATGAATCAATGCCCAATTAAATGATTATATCAAATTTAACTTTAAATGTTGACTTAAAATAATCACATTTTAAAGACTTTGAAGCTGTGTGTGTGTGTGTGTGTGTGTGTGTGTGTGTGTGTGTGTGTTTTCAAAAGAGCAGAGTCATATTACCTAGCCTGGTAGAGGAATGGAGTATTCTGATTCATTCCAGAATTTGATTAATGGAGAGAAACTTAGGGTAGGAATTACTTGTATGCTAAGAATTAGAATGGATTGCAATGACCTCTCATTTTAATTCCATAATTTCCTTCCTCTTTTGCAACTTTTCTGTTTCTCGGGTATTTTATCTCTTTCCTTATCTTTGTTTAGCACTATTTTCAAGGCTGTCATCTTTTTTTTTTTTTTCAAGGCTCTCTTCTTTGTTTAGCACTGTTTTAATGTTCTCACAACCTTCTACCGAATCTATTTTTCTTATCCACTACTACATCCACCTGTTCTTGGTCCCTTCACAAAACAATGAATACAACCAATCAGAGCAACATTTGTTCTTTTATTCATTCACTCAATAAGCAGTTATTGAGCCCTTGCCATGTTTGGGGCACTGTGCTAACCACAGGAAGAATTACCATGACTACAGAGTGGGCATCCTGCCAGAGGCACGAAAGTGCACGGTCAGGACCCATAAAATACCCAGCAGGGTTCAATCATTGAGCACATATCAGAGTGATGATATAAAACTGGAAAGTTTGGTTATTAGAGGTTACTGAAAGCCTTTATTTGCTAGTTAATAGAAAGCCATTGAGTGTGTGTGTGTGTGTGTGTGTGTGTGTTTGGTTTGGTTTTTCAAACCAGGTTTTGACATAAGAACTTCAATTTTTAGAATGTCATATTTAGTTCTTTCTTTCTCCTCCTCCTGTCTTCAGTCATCTTTCCAGAACTTGAACTCTGCTGACATAGTAGTCAGTTGCACAGTAATTTGGTTAATATAAATTTAGGGCTAATATGTGTCTGATTACAGCATTTATGGTAGCATGGGTCTGATAACATTATGAATCAAATAGGTGCTACAAATCAAATAGTAACGTTGTGAATCAAACAGCCATTCAGATGAGCAGTAGTTATGCCCTATCACAAGATAGTTTCCCTCCTACTATCGGACAATTTATCATATCAGATTAGGTTTCTCTCCTACTCTACTATTATTTTAAGTTTTGGGATCTTCCCTTATTCTAAGCAATTACATAATTAAGTTTTCTAACTTTTTTTTTTTCTTTTTTGACAGAGACAGAGAGAGACAGAGAGAAGGAGGAGGGCCCAGAGCAGTCTCCATAGTTGAACTTCATCAGTTTTCAACATGGTTTTGTTCCACACAGGTGGGTGGAGGCGGCACAGGGTGGGAACTGGGCCAAGGACCTCCAGCATGGGAGGCATGCCCCCTCAAGCCAGGGGCCAAACCGGGGGCAAGAACCAACTGGGGGCCTCCCTCATGGGAAGCACACCTCAGTTCAGCATATGGGTCCACATGGGCCAGGGCTGGGATTCGATCCTTGGTCTCCAGGGCTGTAAAGTGAGCACTTAACCCATTGAGTCATCCCAGCTTCCCTTCTAACAGTTTTGATTTATACTCCAGATCCAAGTTTATATCTAAATTATAAGAATATTTATAGAGTTTTTTTATTTGTTTTTTAAGGAAAATGAAAAAAATCAGTACTACATAAACAAAAGAGCTTGGAAGTGGCATTTGTAGTAAGAGTTCATCATAAGACAGATATCATAAAACTTCCTTAAAAACATTTTGATGATATATATTGTACTGTCACACAGAGAAAAGGAGCTATAGAATGGAAATAAGTTGATTCCTTCTGTTAACTGCCACTGAGTAGATATTTGAAATTTCTGTTTCATTGGCTTAATAAATATTAATGAACAATGTGATATGCCAAGGCCTTGAGAAGGCAATAGCTCAAAAAAGAGGCATTGTCCCAAGTTTAATGAAGCTTAAAACCTGATCTCTTGTGTAAACCAACTTAATGGACTGACACTGTGCATGAATAGTAAAAAAAAAAAAAAATGTACATAATACAGGCTATTGATATAAAACACAACTCTTTATTAAAAATTACCTTCGGGGAAGCCGGGATGGCTCAGTGGGTTAAGTGCTCACTTTGCAGACCCGGGGACCGAGGATCGAATCCTGGCCCCGGCCCATGAGGACCGATATGCTGAACTGGGGAGCGCTCCCAGTTCAATTCTCACCAGGGTGAGACCTTGGTCCAGTTCCTGCCCTGTGCAGCCCCGCGCCCACCTGTGGAATGAAACTATGTGGAAAAACCAATGATGTGCAACTTTGGAGACTGTTCTGGGCCCTCCCCCTTCTCTCTGTCTCTGTATCTCTCTTTCTCTGTCAAAAACAATAAAAATAAAATAAATAAAAAATTACCTTTGCTATACCAAAACAATATAGAGACATATACTAATGCCTCTAGCTATATAAAATAAATATTGCTAGGCAATTTTAGTTCAGTGGTATGGCTGCAATAACCATAAACACAATCAGAGTCCTTGTAGACATTCATAATTTCACATATTCCATCTCATTGCCACCATAGGTTCATAGGTTCATTTGAACTTTCAGATCTTATGCCTCAGTTCTTTGTTTAGGAAATAGAGCATTAGTAACCATAATGATCACTGCCAGAGTCAATAAAATAACACAGCAGAGGAATAAACAAATCACATATTACATCCAAGAAACAATTAGAAACTGAATTCAATAAGTACTAGATATTAGTATCTATTGATTAATGTAACTAACCAAGACTCCAACAAATTCCTATTTATTCTTTTCCTGAAAAATACAGGACCGTTAAACAGATTTCTTAGAAAATACTTGTTCTTAATACTCTTTATTCATCTTTTCATCAGAGTTTTGTCTTATATCAAATAAGAGTTTATATTTCACCCAGTGTTGCAGTATCTCTATTTGTGGGTAGAAAGATTGGGGAAAGGAAATGACGAATGGTGTCTGGCTCTTTAATTAAAGATGTAGAGGCAGTTTGCTCTTCAAGCTTATTGGCAAGACATGTATGCACACGTGCACATACACACACACTCATACACAAAGTGCATCTGATAGATGAAGCCAAATTTGTAAAATTTTATCCACAATCACAGTTTCTATGGTAACTGTATCTTAGACCCAGACACAAACAGAGCTGGGCAGGAGATGTCTGATTTTATTTTCTCCAAAGACAATCAGAAGAGAGAGAGCTCAGGTTATCAAAATGTTCCGTGGTCCAGTGTACAAATGGCTAGTATTTGATTTAGCATAATATTTAATGCTTAATTCATATAAGTACTTTATAATTTTATAATGTTGCAGATTACTTTGCTACTTTTGTCATTCAGCTTTAAAATAATTGTTGTGTACCAACATGGAGTTACTATATTAATTAGGTATGAGTGGTAAATATAATGTAGAAGCTATATACAAAATAATTTTTAGAAATGTGTGTGAGAAAGGACTTCAGGGATCTATTTCAACTCCAATGTTTTAACTTCAGCATTTTATAAGGGAGGAAAATGTAGGCACAGAATGGTTAAAAGGCTTACCCGAGTTATTTTTAAAATATTTTTATTTGCTGTATTTTCTAAACCAGCAGATGTTCTAAGCTTGTCTATAAGCTGAATACCCAGCTATTTGATAAAATTACTGAAATTAAATTAGAGAAAATAAACACTTCAGAATAATGGTTTGAATGAGTATGTGTGTACTTTTGCTTTTCTAGATAGAATATTTGTAAATACTTAGCTCAGGAATAACATACCGGTATTTCACGTTGCCAAAGAGAAATAATTAAACTACCTATTTTGATTAGTTTTTTGTTTGTTTAAATGGAATATATTTTGTTCCCCTCCAAATATGAAGCATTTTAGCAGAATATCTTAATATAAGAAGATGCTCAAAGACAAGATTATAATGTTTTAGACATTTTCATCGTTTGAAATCTCTCAGCCAAACCTATAGCTAGGTAAGTGCAATGTAACTAAAAGAAAGCTGCTGGAAATTGCTCAGAAATATCTGTCAGGGAACCAACTTGAAATGAAAGGCATATTTTCTAAAATGGCATCGAAATTTTTATACTTTGCATCTTAATCTTATGATGTGTCTGGCAGCGTGAAACTCATATTTTTGTAATGGATCTGAGTAAGACATATTTGTAAACGAGGATGTTATATATAGGTGAATAAGCAGTAATCTAACTTCTCACAGCCTTTCCATCATAGCAGCTTTTAAATTTCCTCAGGAAAATTGACTTATGGCACATAAATTACAGCGTTTGGCAAAAATGTGTCCTAACCTGTAGGAACTGGAAAACATGTTAATTTTGAATTGTTTTCACTTTCTATCATCAGACATTTGCAGAAATTTTTGTGTGATTTATTCCTTTATTTTCAATGAATTGTTTAAAAAAAAAATGTTTGAAAGGGTATTAAATCTTCCCATTTGCCATTAATCTGAAAATGGGGGAAATAGGTTTAAATGGCCTCTTTAGTATATTGCTTTATGAAACTGCTGACTAGACTAGAAATACATACTAATTTAAGGAACCTTAAATATAAGCAGCATGCTGCTTGCTTTCTGTAGAGAAAAGACTAATCGCTTTATTTTAAGAAGGCTCTTAACACCCCAGCCGGCAGCAGACACTGAGTGAATGAAATTGGGAGAACTCTTAGGGACTAAAAGCATCTTAATTCAACATTCCTCCCAAACACCAAACCTTCCTCATAGGCTGTCATGGGCCGTCACAACCCAGCCACGGGCTAGCCATACGCAGGCACACGATAGTATGAGCTTTTCCTGTTGTTTTGATTAAGCTCTCTGAGGTTTCACTTCTTGAGGTTTATTAGTAGAGAAAGATAAATATGCCACAAATCCAAGCTCAAGTTCTAACATTACAGTCCAGTGGAAAAGACTGGGTTTGTGTTATGGCTTAAGTCAAGACTATTTCTATCAGACGTATATTTAGGTCATTACATTAAAAAAAAAACAAAAAAACTGCACAATACCAAATGAAATAAAGGTCCTCTTTTAAAAAATTAATTGGATCAAAGCCACTGACCTTATTTTTTTGTAATGAGGGAACTTACCTAATAAGGAGTTATTCAAGCAGGAACATTTCTGAGTCTAGTTGCTCACAGAGCGAAATGAGAAATGAGCTTATAAATGCCTGTGCCTTTTCTCTTTCCCCTCACTCCTTCCTAAACTGGCCTGACTTCCTAAGGACCTACCTGCAACTCATAATTAGTTTCTCTTTCTAGCTGCAATTCCCTACCCTCCATTCACAGCTATCTGCAAGAATTTTGTACCCAACACAATAATGTTTATTGCCACCCTTTCTGATTGGGATATTAAAAGTTTATCAAATTACCCGAGGAGATTAGATATGCTATGATTTCTCCACCATTGGGGTATTATAAAGCTGTGGTTATTCATATTTGGGAAATATATCTAACCACACAGGAAAATACCAGGAGTAAGTAGTTGAGGAAAAACACTACATACCATTAAAATATATATATATATTTATATATGTTAACAGGTTATTTTTGGGTGGTTTTCCACAATAATATTTAGGAAGAAAAACAGCTAAATTTGTTGTTTTAAATAATGTACCACAAATTTATTCCCATCATTTTCATTACTAACCATGAGGGAGAGGACTGTCATCTCTGTCTTAAGAGAACTTAGCACAGGACTCTACTTAGGAGACACTAACCAATGTTTATTTGTGAGTATTAATCTCATTTTCTGAGCATGAGAGTATAATGCAGTACAACCAGTGGTTGTTTATTCATTAGAAAACTATAAAGATTTTCAACACTATAGTTTGGCTTTCTCTGCCCATCAATACACTGAAATCACTATCTCCTTGCCAATTCCAGCATACACTTAGTCACTGCTCAGCTGCAGAGAACAAAATTCACTCTCGCTAGTTTAAGCAGGAATAAATTTAGAACTCCATATTAATGGGCATGCAGACTCCTAAGGAAGGCTAAAGAACCAAATTCTTGGGTAAGCTTTCAGAAATAATTTCCCAAGCCACATAACAGAACCAGGCAACCAAGGGAGCAGCTACTGTTTCTATACAGGAAGCCTTTGGCTCCACAGTCACTCAACAGTGGCTGTATCAGGAGCCACCATAATTATGAAGGTGCCACAAAAATCAGGAAGCTACCTCCAGTGCCGCCAACTGCAAGAATAGTTATAAAAGTGCCATTTCACCCCAGAAATTAGCCGTGTTTAGTATGTCTACCAAAACTGCTGCAAAAAAGCAAATCACACCTTTGGTCATTCTAGCCAGAATAAATAGGGGAAGTGTAGCCACTGCCTCAGTTCCATTTTTCAAATTGTGTGGCCTAACTTAGAACATAGCCATTGTACATGGACTGCAGGGTGATTCTGGGAAAAGTACTTTTCAGCTTTCTAGGCTCCGTAGTTCAGATAACACGACAAGGATGGAAGGTAAGGCAAAGCACACCAATACACCATATGCACCACAGACCTTGTCTTACTGAGGCTCTCGACTCCTTTGATACCATTTACCACTTTGTCCTTCTTTATATCTTTTCTCTCGATTTCTATGGTAACACTCTTTCCTAGTTCTCTTCTAGATCAACCACTTTTCCTCAACCTCCCTCCTTGGTTCAGTTTTTTTTTGTCTGCCCCTTCAATGACAGTGTTTCTAAGAGAATTATTGGTATCTCTGTTTTCTTTCTTTCTTTTTTAAATTAATTGTTAGGTTTATTGGCATGACATTGATTATTAAAAATTACATAGCTTCCAGGTGTACAATTAATTCTACATTACATTGTCTATGTATTTCATTGCATGCTCACCACCCAGAGTCAGTCTCTTTCCATCACCATATATTTTATGTCCCCTCACTCCTCACCCACCCCACTTTCCCCTTACCCTAAGGTAACCATTAAACTATTGACTGTGTCCATGAGTATTTGGGGTTTTTTTTTTTACTTTCAGTGTTATATTCCACCTATAAGTGAAGTCATATGGTTCTTGATTTTTTTCAGTCTGACTTATATTGCTTAACATCATGATCTCAAAGTCTATCCATGTTGTCACAAATGGCAGTATTTCATCTTTTCTTATTGCTGAGTAGTATTCCATTGTGTAAATGTACCACAACTTCTTTATCCAGTCATCTGTCAGAGGACACTTTGGTTGATTCCATGACTTGGCCATCATGAACAGCGCTGCAATGAGCATTGGGGTGCATATATTTTTGTAGACGAAGGTTTTAAAGTTTTGGGGATAAATATCCAGAAGAAGATTGGTGGGTCATGTGGTAATTCTTGTCTTAATTTCTTTTTTTTTAAGATTTATTTTTTTTGTTTTTTGACAGAGAGAGAGAGACAGGCAGAGAGAGACAGAGAGAAGAGGGAGGGCCCAGAGCAGTCTCCATAGTTGACATTAGTGTTCCATATAGTTTCACTCCACAGGTGGGTGCGGGGCTGCGCAGGGCTGGGAGCCTCCGGAATAGGCCCCAGTAAGAACTGAACTGGGTGCACACCCCAGTTCAGCACATGGGTTCGCCTGGGCCAGAGTCAGGATTCAATCCTCGGTCTTTGGAGCTGCAAAGTGAGCGCTTAACCCGCTGAGCCATCCCAGCTTCCCCTTCTTAATTTTTTTGAGGAACCTCCATACTGCCTTCCGTAATGGCTGTACCATTTTACATTCCCACCAGCAATGTATGAGGGTTTCTTTTTCCCCACAGCCTCTCTAGCACTTGTTATTCCTTGTCTTATTGATTATAGCCATTCTAACAGGGATGAGGTGGTATCTCATTGTGGTTTTAATTTGTACTTCCCTAATAGCTAGTGAAGTTGAACATTGGCTGTTTGTATGTCTTGATGGGAGAAAGTGTCTGTTCAGGTCCTCTGCCCGTTTTTCAGTTGGATTGTTTGGTGGTGGTAGTGTTGTTGTTGTTGTTGTTGTTGTTGAGTTGTATGAATTATTTAGATATTTTAGATATTAGCCCCTTATCAGAGAAATAAAAAGATATTCTATGTTCATGGACTATAAAAATCAGCACAGTTAAAATGGCCATATTACCCAAAGCAATATACAGATTTAATGCAATTCCCATCAAAGTGCCATAGACATTCTTTCAAGAAATAGATTTTTTAAAATCATCAGATTCATATGGAACCACAAAACACCTTGAATTACCAAAGCAATCCTATGAGAAAATAATAAAGCTGGAGGCATCACACTCCCTGACTTCTGTTTATACTCCAAAGCATCAATAATCAAAAGTTTGGTATTGACAGCAAAATAGACACACAGGCCAATTAGACAGAATAGAAAATCCAGAAAGAAACCCACAAACATATGGACAGATAATTTTTGACAAAGAAGCAAAAAATATACAATGTAGAAAAGAAAGCCTCTCCAATAAATGGTGCCGAGGGGATACCAGGATGGCTCAATGGGTTAAGTGCTCACTTTGCAGCCCTGGGGTCCAAGTATCAAATCTGGCCTAGACCGTGTAGACCCATATGCAAAAATTGGGTGTTGCCTCCAGTTTGGTTCTTGGCAGGGTAAGCTTTCCATGTGGGAGGCCCCTGGTTCAGCTCCCAGCTCGGGGGGGTGTGCCTTTCATGTGGGAGGCCCTCACCCACAGTTCCTGCCCAGGTGGCCCCCTGCCCACTTGTATGGAATGAAACTATGTTGAAAACTAGATGACATACAATTATGGAGACTGCTCTGGGCCCTCTCCTTTCTCTTTATCTTTCTCTGTCTCTCTCTGTCAAAAACAATAAAATAAATCTTAAATAAATAAATAAATGGTGCTGAGAACATTGGAAAACCAAATGCAAAAGAATGAATCTGGACTGTTAACTGTCACCACATACCAAAATTAACTTAAAATAGATCAAATACCTCCACATAAGACCCAAAACAATAAACTGCTTAGAAGAAAACATCAGTACTAAACTTACAGACCTTGGGTTCAGAGAGGACATTATAAACTTGATCCCAAAGACAAGGGAAGTAAAAGCAAAAATAAATGAATGGGACTTTATCAAATTAACAGGCTTCTATACAGTGAAGGAAACTGTCAACAAAGTACAGAGGCAACCAACTGAATGGGAGAAAATATTTGCAAACAATGCCTCTGGTATTCTCTACATTCATTGTATGTGTTTCTCTCTTCCAATATGTCTGTCTCTATAGTTCTCTCTGAGCATTTTAATTATTTTCCCAGGTTTCAGGTACCGTCTATAGCAGGGGTGGCGAACCTATGGCACGCGTGCCCAAAGTGGCACGCGGAGCAATTATTTCGGCACGCGGAGCTGTGAATACCATTTATAAATTTGTTTATGCTCTTATAGACAGAAAAATTATCGATACCTCTATCTACTCGATGGGTTGGCACGCGAGTCGAGCAAGTATACTCTTATTTCATAAACTTTGGCACTCTTATTTCATAAACTTTAGCACTCAATCGCCAAAAGGTTCGCCACCCCTGATCTATAGTTTGAATGCTTACCGTTTCTGCATCTCTAGTATAGACTTCTCTTCTAAGTTGTAAATTTTATACTCAATTGTCTATCAGACATCTCCATCTGAAGTCCCAGCCCTAGCTGTTCCCACTTGTACCCCTGAATTTGTTCTTCCTTCAGTCCATCTTGATGATAGCTACCAAAGCCACCTAATTGCTAAACTCAGACACTTGGGCATCATTACAGACACACCCTTCTCATTAATCTTCAGTCAGTCCTATTGAACCTACCCCTGTATTACTCCCTTTTTTCCATCTTTTGAATATCCCCTAATTTTGGCCTCTATTATCTCTAGCTTAGACTGGGCTAAAATTCTACACTATGACAAGAACTATCTCTCTAACCCAGGTGTGGCGAACCTTTTGGCGATTGAGTGCCAAAGTTTATGAAATAAGAGTATACTCGCTCGACTCGTGTGCCAACTCATCGAGTGAGATAGAGGTATCGATTATTTTTATGTCTATAAGAGCGTAAACAATAATTTTTTAAGTGGTATTCACAGCTCCACGTGCCGAAATAATTGCTCCGTGTGCCACTTTGGGCACGCGTGCCACAGGTTTGCCACCCCCGCTCTAACCTATAAATGTGTCCTATCAGCTCTCAAGTTGCACTTCTCAATGGCTTCACCATCACCTAAAGGTAAAATCACATACCTCGGCATGGCATATGAGCACTTCAATATCTGGATCATATCTGTATCTCCAGAGCTTGGACTCTGGAATCAGAAAAACCCGATCCTTGTCTCAGATATGCCACACTAGCTGTATGACTTAGGCAATTACTCAATTTTATTATCCACAAAATAATGGCAACCTTTGTGGTTGCTGGGAGGACTGAATGGGTTAATGCAAATAAAACATTTAGCCTTGTGATTGACACTCCAAAAGCACCAAAGAAATGTTAAATTATAATAATTGAAGACAAATCAGATAAATGGAGAGATAGTCCATGTTTGGATAGGAAAACTCATCATTGTCAAGATGTTAGCTCCTCCCAACATGATCTACAGATGTAATGCAATTTCAGTCAAAATCCCAGCAAGTTGTTTTGTGGATATTGCAAACTAACTTTAAATCTTATGCCAAGCTGTATGGAGATTCCTCAAAAAATTACGAATGGAATTACCATATGACCCAGCCATCCCTCTACTGGGCATCTACCCAAAAAACTTAAAAACCTTGATCTTTAAAGATGTTTGTACCCGCATGTTCATCGCAGCACTGTTCACAGTGGCCAGAACATGGAAACAACCAAAATGCCCTTCGATAGACGACTGGATAAAGA
>PVKE010032357.1:0-18533 GCA_004027555.1 Craseonycteris thonglongyai
CATACAAAAAGGGCATACATTTTGGGGAGCCAGGGACAGAATGTTATGGACTGAATATTTGTGTTCTCTCCAAATTCATAAGTTGAAATGCCATACCCCAATGAGTTGGTATTAGGAGGTGGGACCTACCGGAGGTAATTAGATGTAGACAAGATCTTAAAGGTGGGGACCTCATGAATGGGATTGGTGCCTTTATAAGAGTCACAAGAGAATTTACCTTTCCTCTCTTCCTAGCATGTGAGGATACAGTAAGATGTCAGCAGTCTGCAGCCCAGAGAGGGCTGTCACCATAACTGACTATGATAGTACCCTGATATTGGACTTATAGCTTTCAGAACTATGTGGAATAAGTTGTCTTTTGTTGTTTATAAGTTGCCTAGTTTATGGTACTTTGCTATAGTAATCAGAACTGACTAAGATAGTAGGTTTGTCTCAATGCTCTTGTTGGACACACCAGGTGAATAGCTGACTTGTGTGTCTGAGTGTGATCAAAGGCAATCCACAAGTTTTTGAAAAATGATAAATATAAACCAAGAGTGTTGTTAGAAAAATCTGAGGAAAAAACATTCCAGTGGCACACAGTAATGGATATATCAGTTGAGTAATCTGTGATGGAAAGTGGACTGCCTGTGGCATGAGAGGCTGAAAATATCTTTGTGGTATAAACCTTCAGGGCATCTCAAAGGACCAGCTGATGTCTAACTTTGATACTTAATTTGTCCTCTGGAAGGAGGCCAGGCAATGGCCAGATCAGTCAAAGAACTCATTCCACATAATCTCAGGAAGTTGCCTTCAGAAACCTGTGCAGTTCTACCATTAAGAAGGTCTCTGTTTCTGTGATTGAGGTTGTGGGAAGGAAACAGGTAGCTTACATATTTTCTATTATTCACTGACACATCCCAAGATATAGTATTATGCTTTAAGAGCTCCACTCCTGATTGAATTTATACCCAGTTAGGAGACAAAAATATAACTGATAGAAGATATAGAGAAAAGTAATTTATTTCTTTGAGAGTTAAAATTAATCTTGGAAAGAATTTATAGTTTGGTATACATTAATTTTAGTAGCAAGGAAGGTTGGCCCTTCATGAGTAGGCCAGTGAGTAAGAGGATTAGATCAATGGTGCTGGTTCTCATTAAATCAGATCTTGAAATAATATCCTCCAAGCACATATGGAGAAATTATTATTTTACTTTTGGACTGGAGAATTAAATAGGAGAATGGTTGATAGAACCAGATGGTAGAGCTAAACCCAATTCAGGCAACTGGGATTCAGAATAGGGGTTAATCTTCCTCATTAGAAAACTTGACTGAAGTCGAGAAACCAAGCCCACCTATATCACTAAGGCACATGACCGAGGAAGGAAGTGGTCATGGGCTGCTACATATTAGCTTTATAGAAATAAATTTTGCTCTTAGTCTAGAACCCACTTAGTAATTCGTGACACAGTTATAGGCCTGGTCAGGACTGTCTCAGACTTTGGTGAGGGTGTTTCTACAAATATAAGGTCTAATAAATGGAAAACAAACAAACAAAAAACAAGAGGAAAAGATTTGACAGCTGACATTTTTCATCTTATATTTAAAAACTTCAGCAAATTTTAAATTCATTTATATTAGCTCCAAATACATTTTAAAAATGAGAAATACTGTTTTTAAAAAATTGTTGTTGTTTGAAAGAAGGCGGAAAGAGAGAGAGAGACAGACAGAGAGAGAGAGACAGAGAGAGAGAGAGAGAGAGAGAGAGAGAGAGAAGAGAGAGAGAGAGAGAACAGGGGAGAGGGCCCAGCTCAGTTTTTACAGTTGTACATCATTAGTTGTGATATAGTTTCTTTCCACATAGGTGGACTTGGGGCTGTTTGGGATGGGAGCTGAACTGGGAGCCTCCAGCATGGGAGGCAAGAACCTTCACTGCCATCTGGAAGTTATGAGTTGTGCTGCAGTTCAGCATGTGGGTTTGCCTGGGCCCAGGCGGGATTTGATCCCCAAACCTCATGCTTACAAGGCAAGTGCTCTACCTGCTGAGCTATCCTGGCATCCCAGAGAAATATTCTGATGGTCCCAGAACTTCATAACAACACAAATAAATACTTCCTACATCACTTTAAGATTTTTATTTTTTATTTCTATCGCTTAAGGGTATTATCAGACCAAGATAAATAAATGCCTGAATCAGTTATAATTTAGTTTAGTAAGAAGTTAACAAAATTGAATTTCTAAATTTAACTCACATTCATTTGAAGAATCTTAATACTTGAGTTGGATCTGAATACCACCAATTATTTTAAAACATTTCTGTAAAATGTTTTCCTATGAATTATTCTTATCCATGGGGACTCCTTGTGTATTAAAACTTGACTGGCACATGTCTCTCATACTAAATGGTCTCTGGCCAAGGATTAAAAGTCACTGCCATCTTGTGCAATGGTGGGCACTAAAGACTGGCCAAATACAGAGTTAGTTTTGTCTAATTCCTGTACTCAGCAAATGCTTTCTTAGTACCTATTATATTCAGAGGCTGTGTACAATGCTGAAAATATAAATGAAGAAGAAACAATCATATGACTAGTGGAAAAGCTTGGCAAAGATATAAGCCAATCAATGAATATAATAAGTAGTAATTGTGACAAGCACATGACATGTTATGAATCCTTTCTGGCTTCCTCCCTGACTTCCAAACTAGATTAGATATCTCAAGTAGGAATAGGGCGAATTTTTAAAGGCTGGTCAACTAGTATATATTTAAGCCAAAAGCTGAACAAAGCAGGTTTTGGTTAGGCAGGGAAAAGGCGAGGGATGGGAAGAGAACCCGGTCTATTTAGGAAGACTGCATATTTCAGTGATGATGAAAGATAGTGTAAGGAGAGAAGCATAGAGTGGTATGTAGAAAGATGAGTTTAGTGAATTAACAGATACCTATCCTTGAGTATTTCCAAGTCAGAATATAATATAGTATTATATTATATATAACTTCCTTTTTCATTTTTTTAAAAAAAGATTTATTTTATTGTTTTTGACAGAGACAGAGAGAGACAGAGAGAAGGGGGAGAACCCAGAGCAGTCTCCATAGTTGTATGTTATCAGTTTTTGACATGGGTTTGTTCCACACAAGTGTGTGAGGGCTGCGCAGGGCAGGAGCTATGCTGGGGGCCTCCTGCATAGGAGGTATGCCCGCTCAAGCCAGGAGCCAAACTAGGGGATGAGAGCCAAACTGAGGGCCTCCTGCATGGGAAGCACACCCCAATTCAGCATATGGGTCCACATTGGTCAGGGCTGGGATTCGATCTTCTGTCCCCAGGGCTAAAAGGCAGAACTTAACCCACTAAGCCATCCTGGCTTACCCTCTCTTTCATCTTAATAAGTGGTGCTCAGAAGACTTCTGGAGGCTACATAAGTCTAATCCATCACATATGTGGCCCATCTGCCTGGTAAGCTTTCAGCTTCAATCCTGGTTTCCATTCTTGCTCCTCTGGAATGGAAGACTTTCCTTATTTAAATGGGCTGACCCCTCGCTGACCCTCTCCTCTCCTCTAGTTTTCACATTACTCTAAATTAGGTTGGAGTATTATTAATAGTTGGGGTTATCCAGAGAAAGAGTCAATAGGATATGTAAAGATATTTAGAAATATTATTATAAGAAGTTGCTCATGTGATTACGGAGGTTGAGAAGTTTCATGCTTTGCCATTGACAAGCTGGAGCCCTGAAAAAGCCAGTGGGGAGCCAATGGCATAATTCTGAGTCTGAAGGCTCAGTTCAAATGCTTACCTTTCAGGAAGACCCATACAGATAGACCCAGAAATAATATTTTACCAATTATCTAGGTATCCCTTAGTTCAGTCAAGTTGACTCATAAAGTTAATCATCACAGGTTGACACAGTTTCCTAACATTTTATAACTTTGTTCTGGGCCTGATAATCAGTTTACCTGCTTAAGAATATCTGGAACTTAGGTATCAATCAGGGTAAGCTTTCCACATCTGTTCTGAAGAGCATCAATACTCTATGTGAAATAAGATCTCTATGATCAAGTATGTCAGGAATGTGCTGTGTAGGGAAACAGCTCTGCCATAGAGCCCTGCTGAACTTGCACATGTTGACACAAACTACATAGGCAAGGCCTGGAACCACGGTTAATCTGGACCTTGGGAGAATTCCTGTGATTCTGCTGGCACATGAAGGGTGGGAGAATCTTAATACTTGAGTTGGATCTGAATACCACCAGTATTATAAGGCCATCTCCTATTTGCTTGCCTGGTCTTCTCTGAGGGACTGTAAGGAGACAGTTTCTTACAGCTTTCCAGAGTCTAATGAAGTGTTGGGCTTGAGTTCTCTGCCATAACCCCCTTGAAATAAGCTACATAGTATAAAATCACTTAGTAGAGTTTAATTGCTTGACAATAAAGTATGTCGTACTTCACTGTAGTCATCTAACCCCTTTTAATTCTGTCCTTCTGGTGTGTGAGACAAAGACTTCAGTGAGCTGGCACCTTTGGCTAATCTTTCTTTAACTATGTAAGTAATAAATTATTTGAGTCTATAAGTGTCTTATCAAGTCTTCACCAGTCAAATTAGTGGGATCTTGCCTTGCTTTGTGTTGTATGTGTTGATCTATTGAAGTCAATGGTCACCTCTCAGAGACTCATAAAGTAGGATTCCAGCATCTGAGCAATTTAGTTTTTAAACTCTGTATTTTCTAATTTCTTTAAACACAAACCTTTGTTTCTCCCACAAGATCCCTACTAAAATCCTATGAAACTCACTCTTAGAGTCGCTATACAAAACAATGCTTTGTGGTTAGTGCTATTTCTTCTTTAGAGAGTTTGTCTATATAAATTATGTTCATCATTAACTTAAAAATGGATATTCTTTTTATTTTTCAAAGACTATCTTTTTACACTCAAAGAGAGAACCTGTCATTTTCTAAAGTAAAAATCTGTGTTTAATTTATTCTCTTCAGAATTTTTGTAACCATTCAACAAAATTATATCCTTTGGAATAAAATGACACAGCTTTTATTTTCCATCTATACTTCTAAGTCTCAGATTCACAAGGCAAAACATGATTCATGGAGAGTTAATATTCACTGAGACTGAAACAAGCTGATGTATGTTAGAGATAACCTCACCGAAGGGTGTTCTTTACTGTTGAAAATATTAAGTTAGCTGAGGTAGGATGGGACTATGCTGGTATGTATATGTATCCTATACCTCCATACTTTTAAATTTTGTCTTCTAACACAAGTTTAAAATACAGTATTTATTTAATCTACATATTAAAAAAACAAATTATTATTTTTTTACTAGTTAAGCATCAACTGCTTTTTAGCAGTTCAGGAGTAATTTTGAATGACAAATGATGCCATAACTAGTGATGATTTAAAAAACTGTATCTGGAAATACTTTCATTAATTAATCTATAAAGTAAAAGAAAGTCAACTTTCAAAGGGTACTCTCCAGAATCAGTTAAAGGATATGGGTAGTATTGACTAATCTTATAATGATAGGTTCATAATTTAATTTTAGATGAAGAATAAAAAGTAATAGAAATAAAGGGATATTTTATTTGCCAATATAATGTAGTGAGTGGGTTTCACAAAGTCACATTGCTATTTCACTCACTGACCAGAGTGAAGCCTTTGGTTGCCAATTTATTGGTGTGTGAATACTAACCAATATAAAGCTATGGATACAATAATGGCTTATAATAAAATAAAAGCATAGATTTTTTAATAAGTTATTAAATGTTTAATTTTTTAATCAGCATTTTATGGTTAAACTGATATTGGATAAAGGCCTTAGGCTTTTAAAAATAGATTATTATGACATAAATATATGTATACATTTAAATTAGAGACCTCAAAGTTCTTAATCATTGATCAAATTTCATTTTATAGTATAAAATTTATAGTGTACTTAGTCAACACTTCTTAAAATATTTGTCAAATAAGTAGATAATTTTAATATTGGTATTTAGTTCTAATAGGTGCTATTGAGAAGAATGTAATAATTTTAATGATTAATGAATTCATAATATTTCTAACCTCTAGCTCTCTGCCTTCCCTTTCTCCCTCTTGCCCACCTCTCCACAACCCAAACACACTTTCAAACACAAGCACATAAAACCTTGCTTCTAAACATATTTAAAGAAAGGATGCTTTAATGAGATATATGGCTAATTAAAAATTTGAAAATCATTGACCAACTAATGTTATTTCTTTTTTTTAAAGATTTATTTTAATTGTTTTTTGACAGAGAGAGAGAGAGAGACAGACAGACAGACAGAGACAGAGAGAAGGGGAAGGAACTAGAGCAGTCTCCATAGTTGACAGCATTAGTTTTCCATATAGTTTCACTCCACAGGTGAGCGCAGGGCTGCGCAGGGCAGGAACTGGGCAGGGGGCCTCCGCATAGGCCCTGGCAAGAACTGAACTGGGGGCACACCCCAGTTCAGCATATGGGTCCACATGGGCCGGGGCCGGGATTCGATCCTCAGGCTCCGGGGTTGCAAAGTGAGCACTTAACCCACTGAGCCATCCCAGCTTCCCCTAACATTATTTCTTGACAGAAGATACACATGAATCACATGAATATTATGATTACTGAGTTCTCATTAAGTTTCAAGGAGTTAACAGACAATATAGAAACAATGAAGGACTTTCAAATGTACTAGTAGTGTTCTGGAGAAATAAAGAAGTATGTATAAGGAAGACAAATCAAATTGCATTGATATGAGTGGAATATTTGTGTTGTTGAGCAGTTGTAAAAAAAAAAGTTGAGGTGAGGGTGACTTAGTATAGAATAAAATATTAACATTTTTGGGGTGTATACAAGCAATGTGCTTCAAGTTAATTGAGGAAGGAATCAGTGATTATTCACTGTTGAATCTCTACTATATAACAGTGTCTGCCGTAGTGAATTCTCACTATTGATAACATAAACAATAACATCTTAGTTGAGTGATGTATAGTGGGTAAGAACAAAGATTTGGGATCCTGGCTACCTGGGTTTCAAATTGTGTTTAACCACTTACTAACTATGTGGCCTTTGGCAAATTCCTCACTTATAAAAGAAAATGACAATATTGTATTGTCAGAATTAGATAAATGAATATATGTAAAGTGCTTTAAACTGTACTGGAATAATAAATGCTATACTAAGTCTAATATATCATTATTTTTTTGCAAGTTAAGGGCAGTTTCTATAAAACTCTAAGGAACTTGGCAAAAAGAAGAGAATAAATTGATCTGTTTTCTTTTTCTGGAAGTATTTGATTGAATACTGATTGAAATTGGACTTATGAAAGAAATTTGATGATTAAATATAGGACCCAATTCAAAAAAATGTGGTAAAATTATCTCCAAATTTCTTCTATTAGAGACTGAAAAGATCATGTGCCATTGACTTAAAGATACTTTTATCAGAAATGTATACAAGTTATATATAAAAGATATATATATATATATATATATATATATATATATATAATGTATAGTAGTTTGAATTTATAATTAATTCTAAACACTAGTAATAGAATTTTATAAATGTAAGAAGTAAGAGATTCTTAGTTAAATTCTTAGATTTTTTAGATTAGGAAACAAAGACTCAAGCCATATACAAATACACCACCAAGTAATAAGATACATAGAAATTATTTTATAGAAATATTGTAGTATTTCTATATATTAGTATGTAGTATGTGTTTAAAAAATAAAGTAGTGAATATATTTTAATTGAATTTAACTTGAAAAATTAACTAATTTTAAACTAAAAGAATTATTGAATTATAGCTAGCTTCTCAAAACTCAGGTTTTTAATATTGATTCATATTTTGGTTAACTGAATTTTATTATTGCATTATTGAGAGTTCCTGTGGTAAACAGCAGAAACTGACTGTATAGCATAAAGAGAGAATAAATTTATTCTAATGGTATTGATTAGCTCAGAGAATTTATGTAATAGTTAGAGAACTAGGCTCAGGAAAGAATCAAGGGAGTTAAGGCATGGACAAGATGCTGTCATATGAGGAATATCCTCAGTAGTTAACAATTTGAGAGTTGGACACTTGCTACTGCTTTGATCACTGAATGACTGGATATACATTGTAATGATCATTGACTTGACTGCCTTTGCAAACTTCTTTCCAGGCTTTTGGACATTTATTGCCTTATGACAATATACTTCTTTGACTCCAGTGTCCATGAAAATATCTAAATATTCTTAAACTGAACACAATATTAAATGGAAGCATTATGGCCACACTTATGCCATGTCCATGGTCTAGCTATCAGGACTTTGGGAAGGGGAATAGCTAATATTCTTTATATTCTGTAGAGGAGACCCAGGACCGATCTTACCTATGTGAAATTCATTCACAACAGGTAGCGGATTCAAGTGTTAGGTATCCAAATTGATGATTATTCACTAAAATAGTCAAGTTGTGGGGGAAGCTGGGACACCTCAGCAAGTTAAGCACTCGCCTTGCAGCCCTAGGGACCAAGAATTGAATCGTGGCCCGGGCCCATATGGACTCATGTGCTTTGAACTGGGGTGTGCCTCCCATATGGGAGGCCCCAGTTTGGTTCTTGTTCCCCAGTTCTACCCCTGGCTTAAAGGGGCATGCCTCCAATTTGGGAGGATCCCAGCTCAGTTCCTGCCCTGAATGGCCCCCATCCACCTGTGTGGAACAGAACCATGACTAAAACTGATGACGTACAACTATGAAGACTGCTGTGGGCCCTCCCCATTCTCTCTGTCTCTTGCTGTCTTTGTCTTTCTCTGTCTCTGTCAAAAACAATAAAATAAGTCTTTAAAAAAATAGTCAAGTTGCCTTATTTTAAACATTAAAAAATGTAGTATTTGCTAATTTTTTTGGTTTTGTTTTTTGCTTAAGAATTGCTCTTTGTTATACTAAAGTTCTAGTGCATTCTGAGGTGGCTATTTGTAAAACTCTTGATTTATACTTGCCCTTCAGATTCTGAGAATATTGTTCTATCATCTGTCATCAAGCAGGATACTAGTTTTACTTTTTTGTTTTTTTTTTTGTTTGTTTGTTTTTATCACAGTTCCTTTATGCAAGGTGACTTGTTTTTCTCTCTAAATATTCTTTGTTTTTGCTTTAAAATCAATAATAGAATGAGAAAAATGTTTTTGCACAATGCAATCAACATTATTTTTTTAGAATATAATATACTCTTACAGTGTCCAGAGTTCATTTTTCCCTTTTAAGTAAATATTTTTCACTGGAGTTATGTGCAGTCATTGTTGAGAAGTCTTGTGTTTTTTTTTATGAAATTCTGTGAAATATTTTAGGGTTCAATATACCAAACTGGACAATTACCTTAGTTAGACCCATCCAAGATACATTTCATACTAATTTATTCTTGACCTCTATTAAAATTCCAATGGCATTTTTAATAAAAATTTTAAAAATAATTCTAAAATTTATAAGAACCACAAAGAGTACCCAAAATAATCTTGAGAAAGAAGAACAAAGCTGGAGATATCACCTTCCAGACTTTAAAAGATATTACCAACCTATAGTAATTAAGATAGTGTTGGACCAACATAGAGACAGACTAATGAAACAGAATATGGAGCCCAGAAATAAGCCCATTCCTATATTACAACTGATACATACTGTCACCTGATCTTCAGCAAGTGTATCAATAATATACAGTGGGGAAAGAGAAGGGTTCTTCAACAAATTTTACTGAGAGAATTAGATATCCACAGGCAAATAAATGAAATTGAATTTTTGTGTTAAATCTTACACAAAAATCATCTCAAAATGGATTAAAGTCTGTAACGTAAGATCTGTTGCTATAAAACTCCTAGAGAATTACCTGGGGGAAATCTGCAAGGCATTGGTCTTGGTAATGATTTCTTAGCTATGACACCAAAAGCACAGACAACAAAAATGAAAGTATACAATTAAGACTACATCAAACAAAAAAATCTGCCCAACAAAGGCAAGCATCAACAGAGTAAAAAGAAAAACTGCAGAATGGGAGAAAAACTTGCAACCTATGTATCTGATGAGGAGTTAATATCCAAAATATGTAAGGAATTTTTCCAATTCAGTAGTAACAATAACAACAACAATACCAATTATCCTGATTTAAACAAACAAAGAACTTGAGTAGAATTTCTCCAAAGAAGATGATGGTCAACAGATGTACAAAAAAAGTGGTCAAAATCATTAATCAGAAAAATGCAACTCTAAGCCACAGCGAGGTAATGCCTCACTCCTGCTAGAATGGAAATTATAAAAACCAACACACCCTCCCCCCCAAAAAGGAAAGAAAAATTACATTAAAGCATTGTGAAGATGTGGAGAATTTGAAATACTTGTACACTATTAATAGAAATATAAACTGGTATAGCTGCTATTGAAAACAGTATGGAAGTTCCTCAAAAAAAAAAAAAAAATCCCAATAGAACCACCACATGATCTAGAAATTCCTCTCTGCATATTTACTATTTAAATAGATTGAAAACAATCTTTTTTAAAATCTTTATTTTATTGTTTTTGACAGAGGAAAAGAGAGAGAGAGAGAGAGAGAGAGAGTGGGGAGGGCCCAAAGCAGTCTCCATAGTTGTACATCATGAGTTTTTTGACATAGTTTTATTCCACACAGGTGGGCACAGGGCCGCACAGGGCAGAAACTGGGCTGGGGGTCTCCTGTATGGGAGGCACGCCCCTGTGAGCTGGGGGCCTTCCACATGGGAAGCACAAACCAGTTCAGCATATGGGTTTGCATGGGCTGGGGCCAGGTCCAGGATTCGATCCTCAGACCCTGGGGCTGCAAGCTGAGTGCTCAGTCTGCTGAGCCATCCCAGCATCATCTGAAAACATTTTAAATAAATATTTGCACTTTCATGTTTATTGCAGCATTATTCAAAATTGCCAACATGTAGAAATAACCTAAATATTTACTGATGGATAAATGGCTAGAAAAAAAAAAAAGACCACAAAAAGACATGTGCTATATATGTACAATGCAATATTTTCCAATCTTGAAAGAGAAGAAAATCCTTTACTAAGTGAAATTAGCCATTCATAGAAGAACAAATATTACATAATTTCATTTATATGAGGTACCTAAAATAGTAAAATTTATAGAAGAGAATATAATGGTTTTAACCAGGGGCTGGAAGAACAGGGAAATGGGGAGTTACTGCCATTCATTGGGTACAAAGTTTCAGTTATACAACTAAGTTCTAGAGATTTATGACCAGGACTGTGCCTATAGTTAAAAATACTGTATTGTACACTTGAAATTTTAAGAGATTAGATCTGATTTTAAGTGTTCTTACCACAATAAAGAAAGTTTCTTCATAAAAAATGGCAAATTACCGGTATGTTAGTTTTTGATTTCTCTGTACAGTTATAGAATTTTGATCCAGGCAAATCATAAAATTGCAAAGACAGAAAAAGAAATTCAGCATTTGGGATACAGAAAGTGATGGTAAGAGAACCCAATCCTACTACTTCCCTTTGGTTCAAGAATTCTATCTTCTTAGGACAAGGCACTATGTATCAGTAGTTGGTCAAGAACCTACAACAATTATGGAGGACAGGGATCAACCCTGTTGAAGGTTGTAAGCTGTCACCTCAGCTGAGCCTCTAACAATATTCATTGTTTTAATCACACAGACTGCTTTTGGGTGAAACATATGTAGGAAGATAAGTAGACCCCAAGGGCATACACCTATTGTTGCAACTCCTTTGTTTTTAAAGGAGTTTCTTAATCTGAGACATTCTGGGAGATGTCAGGACAATATAAATCAGACATTTTATATACCCTCAGATGAGGATAATGTTTGATGGCATTAGAAACAGGAAAGACAAACCAAATTCTATTAATCTGTACTATGGATGAACAACCATCCTGTACAGAGTGGAAGGGTTTTAAAATAATCCAAATGCCCTAAAATGACTGTACTTCTCCAGGAATTCATTAGTTCAAGAGTTTATCAACTGTCTTTGTCATGAGTAGACTGGGCTTCAGTAGTGGCGGCAGCTACATTAGCTTTAGTGAGAAGGATCGGAATTGTCCATTATTTCATTCCTTTTACTGTGCCTTTTTCATTCTTTGTATATTGTGTTAACACTGGGATGACTGAAGAAAAAAGCTGGCTCTCATACAAGGAACCTGTATTCCTGTTTACGTAGTTGTTCAATGATTCATGCGTGTGTGATGGATGGTTTCTGATGAGCATTAATGTGGCCACAAAAATTTATATGCTCTGTGTCTATTGTCAGAGGTCCATCCCTATGTTTTTTTAATAAGTTTTTCTTGTGACCTGTCTTCGTGAAAATGTGGGGCCCTTTTTTCAGGTAATTAAACTGTGCCTTGTGCATAGGTTCAGGTGCATTCCCAAATGTACTTTTTCTTATACAAAATGGATGGCTTCTGTTTTTTCTATGATTTTATGGATTGTGTTGGGAAGATCTAATCACATAATTATTGTCTTGTAGTCACACATTCAGTAATGTTTCAGGAAATGTTTTGCATCTGGAAAATAGCTTTCTTCTTAAGAAGGTAAGGTCTTAGTTCAGAATCTTAAGAGTCTGTCTTGTACGCTGAGATATATTTCCAAGTACAATATATGCAGTCTAAATATCCAAAGAGACCCCCAAAGTACAACAACTTTTAATTAATTGTAGGGACTGAAAGTCGAAGCAGTTTTTCCTTTTCTTAAAGTGTATGCCGTGGCATTCTCCAGATCACTGGACACCTACAACCTTCAAAGATGATGCATTACTATAACTTGTTAGAGAGTCTATCTTCAACCTTCTGCAGTACATTTATATCTTATTGTTCATTGTTTAAGAGCCCTCCTCACTTAAGAGGCAAGTTGATGTTTTGATTTCTCTGTTATTAATATCAGTTTAGGCCCGATATCTAACAGGCTTCAACAAATCCCGAGTATTTCCTTTCTTCAGTGCACAATTACCCGAGAAAATGATTTTAAGTCCCTTTAGGAAATGATAATAAGAATATTATTTATATACAAGGGTATTGTACAGACAATGGCCAAGGGACCTGCTCTCTTTTTCAATCATTAGTTTTTGGATTTGTGAATGACTAATGTCTACAATTGAGTTGATAAATTGTAGTTTTTCAATATGGCAGTTAATATCTGTCTCCTGCTAACCAAATTTCCACTTTTGTTTCTAAGAACAAAATTTAAGTTATAACTTAGACATTTGTCTAATTATCTTATTACAGATACACCATAGAAAGTCATTTAGCCCTGTGGGTATATTGCAATTTGTGATAATTATATTCTTTTGTGTTATAACAAAATAAATATTTGGTGTTTATCCCTAGTTTCTGGCAAACAGTTTCTGAACTCTTTGGACTCTCTAGAGTGAAAAGAATGTTTTTGTATGCTAAGAAGATGACTGATGACCGGGGACCCCTAGATAACTTCAGGGGTCCTGAAATACCAAGGTGTGAGTAGAGAGATAGAACATTTACTTCCACTCCCTGACCTCCGGAGAAGAGAGAGAGAGGCTGGAGATTGAGTTAATCATGTCTACTTAAACACCCATAAAAACACTCTAAATAATAGAATTCATAGAGATCTTGGATTGGTGAACATAGTGAGATGATGGGAAGCTTATATGCCCTTCCAGAAAGGCCTGTATGCTTTGCACTATCACCTGGATGTTTCCTTATGCTTCTTTTCCATTTGAATGTTCCTGAGTTATATCCTTTGTAATGAACAAAGTGCTTTTCTTATATCTATGAGATATTTTTTAAACAAATTATTGAAACTTAAGGGGGAGTTTGTGGGATAGAAGTGTGGGTACCCTGGATACTCAATGTCTTGGTACTTCAACTGATGTTTGTACTTTATTTTTAAACCAATGGAGTGTGACACTAACTCTAGGTAGCTAGTGACAGAATTGAACTGAATTGTAGAAAACCCAGGTAGTGTCCACGGAATTAGAAAATTTATTGTTGGTATAAAAAATAATCTACATACTTGGTGTCAGAAGTATTGTGAATAAGAATAGTTCACATTTACATTGCTTTTGAAGGTAAAAAGTACTACCCCATGGCTTCTATGCTTGCAGAAGTCCGTATTTTTTTCTTGATACTAGGGAACATATTCTGTGGTAATTTTCTTCAGTTAACCCTGGTTTATAGATGATAGCCATCATTAAGCTACCTAAAGATATTGGGGATACTTTTATTAGTGTATTTCATATTCCACTGCTTAAGGAATTGCCCTATTATATACCTCTGGAAAACATAATAGGAAGTGTCTATGATTTCATGTAAAAATCAGTTCTAATTTTTTTACTTATTTGCACCTCGTTTTTATTTCTTTTTTTTCAATAATAGACTAAGTTCTAGTATAAACACATTATTTATTGTAGGCCATGTCTTCAGAAGCTATTTCAGCCTTGTATTATACAGAATGGGTGGCTTAAACTAATGGTCCCCAACATTTTGGGACCAGGGACCAGTTTCATGGAAGATAATGTTTCCATGAACTGAGGGTTGGGGAGGAAGGGTTTCAGGATGATTCAAGTGCATTACATTTACTGTGCACTTTATGATTATTACATTAAAATATATCATGAAATAATTATACAACTCATCATAGTGCAAAATCAGTGGGAGCCCTGGGCTTGTTTTCCTGCAAGCAGTTGATTTATTATTATCTTTGTGCAGTCAAACCTCTCTGCTGATGTTAATCTGTATCTGCAGCTGCTCCCCAGCACTAGCATCACCGCCTCAGCTCCACCTCAGATCATCAGGTGTTAAATTCTCATAAGGAGTGCACAACCCAGATCCCTTGCATGCCTAGTTTACAGTTGGGGTCTGACTCCTATGAAAATTTAATGCCATCTCTGATCTAACAAAAGGTAGAGCTCAGGTGGCAATGTGAGCAATAGAGAGAGGCTGTTAATACAGATGAAACTTTGCTCATTTTCCAGCTGCTTACCTCTGCTGAGTGTCCTGGTTCCTAATAGGTAGTTGGGGAGTGCTGGCTTAAGAAACAGAAACATTTTTTCCCCCTCAGATTTCTGGGGGCTCTAAGTTCAAGATCAAGGTGTTAGAAGAGCTGGTTTCTGCTGTCTTTTAGACAGCCAACTTCTCATTATATCTTCACATGCCTTTCTCCTGTGCATTTCTGTATGTGTAAAAGAGGTGTGTGTGTGTGTGTGTGTGTGTGTGTGTGTGTGTGTGTGTGAGAGAGAGAGAGAGAGAGAGAGAGAGAGAGAGAGAGAGAGAGAGAACACATTCTAGTGTCTCTCTTCTTAAAAGGACACCAAGCCCATTAGTTTAGGGCCCCATACTTACAACCTCACTTAAGCTTAATCACTTCCCTAAAAGCCCTCTCCCAAAATAGAGTCACATTGGGGGCTAGGGCTTTAACATATAAATTCTAAGGGACACAAATTAGTTTATAACAAAACTTATATAAGGAATAGAGACAGAGGTCCTTCTCAAACTTTGACTTACAAGTCAGGGATGAGTGACTTTATGTCAATACATTCTCTTCCATCTAGTTCTTTATACCATTTCCAATATTCCCTTTTGTTCAATACCCAAAATATTTGCTCCTGCCGTTTTTGCCCCACCAAACTAGTAAGTATATCTTGATTAATAGAGATAAAATAAGTGAACAGTAGTACTGAATAATCAGATAAGTAATCTTTCCTCAAACCAATAAAACAATAAAAACTTGTAGAATTATATATATATTGGTTTCAGGATAATCAATAAAAGAGTTTAGCAATGATTTTGAAATGTCATCACACTTGGTACCAACAAAAACTAAGTTCTAAAATATATGAATGTAAAATAAAAATGAATGGAATAGAAACAAAAGTGAAAACCTAAAGGATAATGGAACAGTTAAATTTATTAGTTCCTTTACTCTTTTCAACTTAAAAGAGACAAAATACTAGCTTATTGTAACAAATTGATCAATACAGAAAACAGCACATAAAGATAATAATAGTGTCACCACATTCGCCCCCAATCTACTCTTTTGTAAAATAGTAAATAAATAAAATAAATAAATAGAATTACATTAACACTTTCATGTATTTCCTATTTCACCTTTCATTAAACTCATGAAATGTGTGTATGTATACATATATATTTAGATATATTTGCATATACTTAGATTTATTTTTACTTTTTTTAACAACTGGAATCAATGCACAGTAACTTATATTTTACAGATTTTACTAGCCCACTGTTTATAGTTGTATTTCATGCATTTAAAATAGTTCCATGATATTTTACATCTGAGAATATGATGTCTGGATTACTTTCAGGTTTTTTATGTTTTAAAATAAACCATACTTCCAGTGAACTTTTTTGTACATATATTTTAATTCACTGATGCTTTTATTTATGAAGGACATAGTTCTAAAAGTGAATTGCTAGGTCAAAGGAAGTGCATATCTTAAATTTTAGTAGGAATTGTCAAGTTGTTGCCTTAAAATGGTTATTGTAATTCACATCTACCTGACTAATAATGAATAACAAATATAACAGTAATAAGTAAGTAAAATTGATAAAATAAATAACAAATTACTTATTTCTGTACATCTCTGACAGCTTTGATTGAGATTGGATTAACAGAAGAAAGTATGTTGAAGTAAACAAAGTGAATATGATCATAAAGGTAGGTCTTAAATATATGAGTAGTATGGAACAGGGCTTAGAATACCCTTTGAAAATGATGCTTTTTCCTGATGGCAGACAGAACCACCAGTCCTTATACATGCTTGCTGAGCAGAAGATAAACCAAATTTCAGGCACCATCCAACCTTTGTGATGAGAGCCTTTATAGAGGACATAACCTATAGAACCCTAAGTGTCAGCGCTGGTTGCAAATAATTGTAAGTGAAACCAGGTTGAGGAACAATTATAATCCAGACAGCATTCATTTTAGACCATGCTTCCTGGCAATTGTCATCAGTTTTGGCTCAAATAAACGCTTATAAAAAAAAAAAGACCAATCACAACCTATAGAGGGATGCTTAAGTAGTTTATTTCTAGGGAAAGACAATTAGAAGAAAAATGACACTTACATAGGTGACTAGAGTAATCATATTTCAAACAACCTGCATAATATTTATAGTGACAGAGTATAAACACAAGTATTACCTTTTTTTCAGAAAAATAATTATTGTCAATTAGAAATTTATATTTGATTATATATACAAGTACTTTAAAAATAATAATACATTATTTTATAATAGAAGTATTTTTTTATCTTACCTCAGAATTTGTTAGTAGTTTGGTTTCAGAGATAATGAAAGAGCAGTGTATCTTGTTATCAGACCTGGTATTTCTATATAAAGATAATTTTGAAAGGCAGTAAAAATAGCACATTACTCATCAGAGGCTGCCAATTTTATGGGCTAATGTTAGTAAGTAAAATTTTTAAACATCAAAAAAAATAGCTATGGTAATTTGCTGATTATTCTTTACATAAAAATTGCTGGATCTGCATTCTCTCAAAGTGTTTAGTAGAGGTATTCAAAACCTGAAAACACTAACCATTACGTTCTCTCAAAGTGTTTAGTAGAGGTATTCAAAACTGTGATATACAGCTCATATGGCTCACACACGAACTATTTTGTTCAGTTTCTCCATTTACATTTTTAGACATTCCAAACCATTTAGCTTTATTAAAAAAAAAAAAAAAACCAGGAAAAGCTGGGATGGCTCAGCAGGTTAAGTGCTCGCTTTGAAGCTCTGGGGACTGAGAATCGAGTCCTGGCCCTGGCCCATGCGGACCCATATGCTGAACTGGGGTGTGGCCCCCAGTTCAGTTCTTGCCAGGGCTTATGCAGGAGGCTCCTGGCCCAGTTCCTGCTCTGTACAGCCCCATGCCCACCTGTGCAGTGAAACTATATGGAAAACTAATGCTGTCAACTAGGACAGTGGTCGACAAACTCGTCATCCAAAAGAGCCAAATATAAACAATACAAAATTGAAGTTTATTCAAAGAGCCATTTTTTTAAAACTTAAGCTTTACTTTAGTAGAGACATTTTTATGGAAATAATTAGGATTAAAAGTACACTCTCGAGCTTGCCTTTGCTAAATATGTCTTAGTTTAACTAAAGGTACATTAAATAAAACTTGGTATCATACTTATATAAAGATAATATTTATTTAAAAATATAACAAATGGGGAAGCCGGGGTGGCTCAGTGGGTTAAGCGCTCACTTTGCAGCACCGGGGACTGGGGATCAAATCCTGCCCCGGCCCATGTGGAACCATGTGCTGAACTGGGAGCTCCCCCAGTTCAGTTCTCTCTCTGTCTCTGTATCTCTCTCTCTCTCTCTCTCTCTCTCTCTCTCTCTCTCTGTCAAAAATAAATAAATAATAATAAAAACATTAAAAAAAAAAACAAGTTAAATAATATAAAAGGTATCCTTAAAAAAAAACTACAAATACACTAATGTGAACAACGGCCTTGCATTTCCTTGGAAAGTAAGGGTAAGTCAGGTTTGTATGTTGTTGTTTTTAATTTTAGGCA
>PVKE010032358.1:0-18530 GCA_004027555.1 Craseonycteris thonglongyai
GACATTGACGACAATATGGTTCGAGCTGTCGAGTTCAGCCATCGCGTTGACGGGGTTATGTCCTTGTACAGGGGAATTTTGAAGGAAAAGAAAAAACAAAGACAACAACGACCCATCACCATGTTTCTCTCCAAGGTAAAGCCCCCGGCTCTCCCGTCAGCGCCTCCAGCAGAAGAGGCTCCGAGTGAGCCTAACGCTTCTACGAGTCACGTGAGAGCCTCTCCTCCGCCACCAACACAACACTCTTCGCCTCTCTCAGAAAGCAATGTTGATGCATGTTTATTACTGTATAAGGTTTTGTCATTAACCTTATTAATTAGCACTGACACGTTTAAGTAAATACGTATACTGTTGTAATTTTTGTCTTAAATGAGTAAAGTATGAATACTGTTCACATATTTAAAACATTCTTGTACCCGCATACACGAAAATTCCGAGGGGCAAATCCTACTTCGCGGTTTTTCAGCTTTCGCAGAAGGTTCTGGTCCCCATTAACCGTGAAAAACGAGTGATCACTGTATATACTTTGTTGAATAGAACATTATAATAGTAAATTAATACTATACATTATTGATGTTTGCTGTCAAAAAAAAGCTAGATTCATATTTTAACATTTACTGTTATTTGTTCTGTTAACTTGTTTGGACAAACAATATGCCATGGTTATAAAAATAATAGAAAAATTTCTATGGTTTCCATAACATTAACATAGATGTTAAAACCTGTGAAAACAAAGTATGTGGTAACTTGAAAAAACTGGATTATATAACTTTTTAAGAAAGGCCTAAAATAATAATTCTACATAAACCCCTCTTTTAAATATCAGAGATAAATGAAATAATCTTGTGCTTAGCTATTATCTGTACGTCTAGGCTCAGCTATCTGTGCTTTATAACATTCTCTAAATTAGCAGAAAGAGGAAAAAAATACTACACATCAGGATATTCAAACTTAAGCATCAAAATTCATTCTTGTTGCTCTTGTCTAATTTTGAACAGTAGCACATCAATGATGAATTGGATAATTTCTCAGTCCTTAGCTACCAAACAGGGACATAATTTAATCAGTAGATTGTGGATAGGAAAAGAGGCCTGAAGATATAAGATAAACTGTAATGTTGCCTGCAGTTGGGTACTGTGAATGGTCAACAAGGAGGCTTTTGATCACAATTGTAGTCAATGTGCATTGTCTAAAAGCACATAAAGCAGTGGTGTGGCAGTTTAGCAAGAGATACGGCTTCTTGTTCTATCTACCCTTTCTGTGATCAGGTAGAATGCTAGTTATTATCAGGGATTAACAAGTATTAAAAAGCACTGGTTTGTCATTAAGATTTTCTAATTTGAATTCTTGCTTTGCTTTTTACTGAGTCTGCAGCCTGGGGTAGTTTATTGAACTTGTCAGTACTCCAGTTTCTTCATTTTTCAAAATGGGAAAATAATATCTCATAATAATATTTTTTTTATATATCTTTTTATATTTATAGAGAGTAATTATTTTATCTTCAGTACCTATTTATTTTTATTTTACTTTTGACAGATAGAGAGAGAGACAGAGACAGAGACAGCTAGAGAACCGAACTGTGGGAACTCCCCAGTTCAGCATGTGGGTCCACCTGGGCCGGAGCCGGGATTTGATCCTCGGTCCTCGGGGCCTCAAAGCGAGCGCTCAACCCGCTGAGCCGCCCCGGCTTTCCCTCATAATAATATTTTAAAATAATAATATTTTGTTATTGCAAGGACTAAGTTAGATATAAAGGTAAAATACATGGAACTGCCTGGCACACAATAAGTCTCACATACATTCATCATGTTAAAATTTGAATTAATTGTGGGTTTGCTGTTTCCAAATTGCAGTAACATTGAGAATATCAGATATAAAAGTAGAGATAAGCTTATTAATAAAAACAATCTTCTTAACAAGAGACAAGGCTAGTGAGAAAAAAATATTGGGTCATTTAAGAGTTTTTCAAAACAGAACTGCCGTGTATACTTTGAGCATTTCAGGGTAAGGTTTTTTGGCAATAATTCTTTTTTTAATGAACTCCCAAGTTATTGATGCTATTTATGCAACTTTTGCAACAAAAATAAAACAAGATTTTATGACCTAGTTTTGAGACCAAGTGGAGAATAGGTAGGCAAAAAATATGATATTTGTGATATTTCAGTATAAAAGAATTACAGGTGACAGAATTTGCTACACCAAAAAACAAAAATTAAAAAAAATTAAGGTAAACATATATAAATGTCAACTCTCAAACTAGATGTTAAGACTGCCTTACAAAGGCAGAGATTTAGGTATCGCAAGAATTTGAGAACCAACCAAAAGTTCTCTTTTTATAGCATTAGAAAATAATATAACATGACAAATGGCCCTGAAAAGGAATTAAATTATAAAATATTTAAAAGTAAACAAAAAATTTTTTTTATCTTAGTTTGGTTTTGTTTTTTTTTTAACTCAAAGTATATTATTAAGATTTTCATATACTCTGGGGAAAAACAAAACTAATGTATTTATTAGAACTAAAGATTTGAGGTGGTATTTCATGTAGTTAAGTCAAAATAAATCGATAAGCAATTATTTTTATACAACCTCATCCTCCTTTGAATACCACTATTAATCTTGAATTAATTTTCTCATACAGTTGTTGTAACAAGTAACAATATTATTGGTTTTTATATCCCAAATCCTATTTAAAAAAAAATATAAAGGGCAGTGAGAAATATATTTTCTCCAAATCAATATTAAGGAAACAGATTAAAGCTATATTTCATTTATACAACCAAATAACAAGGTTCACTATTCCCTGTTAGAGCACAAACAATTCTTCTATAGAAAGTAACAGAAAAATATTAAATTTTACATCTTTTGCGTTATTACCTTCATAACACCTTTTATTATATGTTTAATCACTAGCTTTTGTTACTAACTTTCATTACTTAAAATTTGCATAAGTGTATTATGAAGTCTAAATGTAAGAGGATCATTGTCCTACAATGAATTCTGGCCAATAATACTTGCCATTTTCCTAAAACTTCACTACGTATAATATTCATCCTTAAATATACATTAAGTCCCAGGCTCTCTACATTCACTTCTTTTAGGACTTTACCTTGAATTGTTTTATCTATTAGTTTTCTGCTATTGGATCTCAACCACAAGTTCCAGGTCTCTATCTTCAGTCCAGTGAGACAGCTACAAGTCATCTGACTAGAAGGCCTTACTATAAATTCAAGTTACATGTGTTCAAAATGAAACTTTTGTTCTTTCTTCAAGTATAACATTGACCCTTACTTAAGACAACAAGGAAGTTAAACTCCTTACCTTATACCATTATATAGTATATTTGTCAGTAGTTTCTCCTTCTGTAGAAATATTTAATAGACTTAATCATAAAAATAGACTTTTTTTCAGCTTAAGGATTTCTTTTTCCTTTTTTTTTTTTCAGAGTTTTATTTCTTGCTTCTGATCATTTCATACTTTTCATTCACTGGTCTTCAATATAGAATAAGATATATTAGATTAAATTTTGAAAATAGTTCAGTCAGTACATGCATTTACTGAAATTTTTAACTACAGAGGTAAGAAGAAGGCTCAGTTTTCTGAGGATAGAAAAAGAAATGCATAGTAGAAATATAAATTCACAGGGAAAAGGAAATGGAAAAAAGTAAGAATTATTGTGGAAAGTTCCAAATAGAACCTAAGCTTTGACAAGTATAGGTTCAATAGAGAGTGCTGCCATGATTAAAGTTCTTTTATTAAATAATTGTTAACAATCTAGAGGACTGAAGATGAAATTGAAATGCTTGATAAGAGGAGTTTCGAGGGCAAGACAATTTGGAGATTAAAATCCATGAACAATAATCTGGTCACACTTGCAGGAAGACTCAGTATTATCTGGTGATTGTTGAAATACTGAGCAGAAGAAGGTGGATGGTTATGTGGAATAAATCCTACTGATAAGATAGAAGGGTAAGGCCCAGTTATTGGGGAATTTGAGCACAAGGTTCTAGTTGAATATCATAAATCAAAGGAAAAACACAGGTACTAAAAACATGACCTAACAAATTTAGAACAAGACTAATAATGATTATATTTACCATATACTGAATGACATTTTGAGTCAGGAACCATACATATAATGTTTCTAATCTTTAAAATAGGTAAGATTGATCCTATTTTGCTAAAGCAAAGATAAAATAAAAAATAACACATAACATAAGCATAAGGACTGATACTTAAACCTAGATTTTCTTGAATTCTAAGTCCTTTCCTTTTTCATTTAAATATTAACTCTCATCAGACACATCAAAATATACCTAATAAATTACTGTATTTTTTCAGTAAAAGGCAGTACTTTCGTCTAAAACTATTAGACCAAAAATTGGGTGTGTCTTATACACAGGAGTAACCATGTATTGATTTCTTAATGTTGGGTTAGAAAAGTAGGGGTTGTCTTATACATGAGGGCATCTTATACATGGAAAAATATGGTCGATCTTGTGTTTCCATACCTTAAAACAACTTTAAAATTAGGATTCTGATGGAGGTTACTCATAGCCTAAATTTTGCTTCTGTTTAGAACCTTAAAGCTGTATCGCCTAATACAATGAATCCTGTCCATCTCCTTATTTATAACTAAAATCAGTATTTGAAAGTACAGAATTCTGTGCAAGCAAATATGTGTATTGAATATTACCACTTTTTTCATTTTGCTAAATCACTTGACCTTCTTATATGTTCTTGTACTGTTTTGTTGTATTTATTGTATCTTGCTTACTATTTGTTTAAAACTAGCTTCTAAAAACTAAGTATGGTTAGTTCTTAAGGCAAAGATTATGAATGATCAAATTTTGATGTGTTGACTTTTATTGTCATGGAATCTAACTTTTTTAGTATAGTCTTTAGTTCAATAGTATCTAGATCTAAATCACTCTGTTCTCTTCTCCCTATAAAAAGAAGTCTGGATCATTCCATTCTTTCATCTCAAAAGGAATTTTGTGGCCCTTTTTGCATGAGGAAAAATCTAGGTCATACAAATAACTATTTGGGACTCTTTATTGTATGTTTATATGCTTATTGTAGTTCTCAGAAAGTACTACTCTGTTAGCAGTGAATTGTAAAAGTTCAAAATATGTGTCCCAGCTAGACAGGGGGTAAATGCTCATTAAGGAGGAATGGGTACTATATACTTTTAAAATTTCATTTAGATCTTTTCTAATCCTATTAGTCTGTTCAAGGCTATGAGAAGATTCTACCCAAGGAAGAGCCTGCAGGCCCGTATTATGGGTAGATATGCATGAAAGGACAAAATGGACAGTGTGTATCATGACAAAGAATGTTCCAAATGAGCTAAGATAATTGAACTGTTCTATTTATAATCCCCTTAACTTTGTTACTAAAAGCTACCTTTTCTAGCATGGAGACTCACTTATGTGCTTGGCATTGATCCATAGAAGCATTCCTGCAACTGGGAGTCCTAAAAAATATGAATTTGAACAAAATAAAATAATCTGGAACTCCCCACAAAGGTTTGACCATGTAACTAACATATATTGCTGGTGACATAATGGTCAAAGAAAAAAATTTGGGTGATTTGGTGTTATTTACCTCTCTTACATATATATATTCGTTTGATTATATGGAAACCATTTTATGTAGTTTAATAATATTGCTGTTTTGCATACTGTTTCATGAAGAAGGCTTAATATTTGAAGGCATGCAGAAATGAATTTTGACCTACTTTAGATTTCTTCTATTTAAATAAATTGTTTATAAATGCTTTTACTCATGAGGCTAAATTTTTTTTATGCTTTAATTTCTCTTCAGGTTGTTTTTCTTTGAATATCAACATACATTATCCAATTATGTGTATTAAATTAATATTAGCGCTTACCAGTCTGACCTCACTAAATCCATACTCCACGTCTTACCAACTCTAACCCATATTATCAATTTCAAAATATTCAGGTATTTCTCTGAATTTTTAATAATCACCTTACATTTCATATATTCTTTTGAGGTTGGAGACCCTCTGTAATTTTTCTTCCTAGAGAGAGGCATGGCAAATGAGACAAGACAGTAATTAAGACAGACTTTCATTTCACTGTCGTTGTTGGGTAAATGTGACAGTTACAGTGAATACTTTACAATAAGTGATTCCCTAGACAATGAGATTGACATTTGTAAATAGTTTAAAGATAGAGAGTAGAGATTTCATGATTGGATGACAGATAAAATCATAGTAAAACTTATCCTAATGATACCCTTGTGACCTCAATGTTATCTACTATGGCACCACTTCTAATTCTGATTGAAAAAGGCCAGTGAAGTTCACATCTTACTGTAAATGATTCAGTGACACACTACCTGAATATACTATAGTTTATAGAAGCTCTTTACTTATTCTTGCAATCTTATAATTATCTAAGAACGAGAGCAGACTAAAGCACTATATGTAGTTTCAAACATTCAGAGAAAAAAAGAATGTTGTGGACAAATGCTTACCCTCCTTCCATTCCTCCAGTTTTTATTTCCTTACCTATAAGTTGATCCCCACTCCCCTCCCCAATGCCCTTGTGCACTAGCATTATTTAGTCATAACTCTGGAATTGGAGATAAAAAGCCCCAAGCCTACTCTTTCTAATAGAAAGGGTTGTGTGGAGGAAAGGAGGACAGAGATAGAAGAGAGAGGGCCAGAATATGTAATGTAAAATAGTGAGGTGAGAGAACAAAAGCTCTGGTAAATTTACCACAGGAGATGGAGTTACTTGAAGAGAATCTTTAAATTATTGATTTGAAATAAAGTAATTTAGCATATTGATTAATTCAACTAATAGATACTGAGTACCCACTGTGTGTCAGATACTATTAAGAGGCTAAGGATATAGCACTTGTTGAAGACTCTGCCTTCATGGGGCCTATAATCAGTGTGGGAAGTTAGCCCAATAAACAAATTAAAAACATAATTAGCATATTTTCAGATAATTATAAGGGCTGTATGGACCATAAAATTGGATATAGCAATAAGGAAATGATGGTTTTTCAGGAGATAGGAAAGGCGTTCTACATACTTGTATACCTGCAATGTGGGGGCCATTTTTCTTCACTATGTCCTTCTCTATGTGTGTGTGCATGTGTGATCACTTCATTAAGAGCGTGGTGATCTGTGTAGCTCCCACTTCAGATCTGCCCAGGGTAGCTTGAGGCATTGGAGGTGTGGTCTTGACAGGAGATTCATGCGCACTCTGCTTAAATGCCATTGAACACACACCTTCGAGGCTGGGAAATAGCAAGTTTGCGAAGAACACAAGTATCTCTATGACCCTTTGGTCCCTGCACACACACTCACTCACTCACTCACTCACTCACTCATTCACTCACGTCCCCCTTTTTTCCTCTCAGGGCAGTTTCCAGACTTGAGCAGAGGCACTGTCATGAGGAAGACTGTGGGAAAACAGTAGTGTTAGGCAGAGAGAGAAATTGGACTGTGACAGATTTGGAAATGTTTTAGCCAATACAACACTGAATTCTGGAGCATACAAACCTTGTAAGAATTGTTCTGTGGTGGACCAAAATGGATAGATGTTCATTCTGCCATAAGAAGAGCGTGACCTTCTGTTGCTACCTCAACAGCGGTAACATGTCCCACAGGGGATGATGTTAGTAGCTTGGGCAGCCGGTTCTTCCTTGAAGGGTGAGTATATGTGGTGCTTCTCTGTGTCCACCATGCCCAGGTATTTATAGAAAACTCACAGTTACATTTTTTTAGTAAATTTGAGTAGAATCCATTTAAAGCCTGCCCCTCAATATGTAAAATTTAATTAGACTTTTGTGTTAAGGTTTAAAATGCTGTTAGAGATATTGGGTATTTTTTAAATTGAATAGGCTTTATTATCAACCTTACTTTTTAAATATAGGTTTTATTATTTGTGTTTTGGATTCGAAATAAAGGGTATTTTTCCTACTTATCCATTTAAAGTGCATACTTTTATAAAAAAATTACAAAAATAAAATTAAGTATAAAATAGAAAATTAATGTACTCATAATCCATCACCTAGATAGTAAATATTATTGATATGTTAATGTAATCCTCTAATATTTATGTAAAGGAATATACTAAATATGTTCAAATAAGATAATATTGTGTATATAGAGTTGTTTTGTGTCTCCCTTAAAAAACAAACAAACAATGTGACCTTGTTTTTTTATTTCTATGAACTTTTAGAATGTAAATTTTGTGAGACAGGCATATTTGTCCTTTTTTATTAATGATAAATTTTTTTTGCTAGAATAGGTCAAGTACACAGTAAGCATTTGAAACATTTTTTGAATAAATGAAATATCTAAACTTTTTGAAAACATGATTTTAATAAGCATTATTAAGGTAATATCAGGTCTTTCCTCCCCAGCAAAGCTTGTTTTCTTTTTTTTTTCTTTTTGAGAAGAGGGGAAAATTTTAATAAAATAAAGCTTTATAGGAGTCCCCTGAAATAGTCTAGCCCTTCCAATTTCAGATGCCAGGGAAGCTGCACAATTCCAGCTGGCATTCTAAATCTCTAATTCCCTGAACCATTTTTGTTTCTCTCCGTGACAATACTTCTCTGTTAGGTAATAATGTTCTTTTTTCTTTTAAAGACTTTATTTTTATTTTTATTTATTTTTTTTAGAGAGAGAGAGAGATACAGAGACAGAGACAGATACAGAGAACTGAACTGGGGGAACTCCCCAGTCCAGCATGTGGGTCCACACGGGCCGGGGCCGGGATTCAATCCTCAGTCCCCAGGGCTGCAAAGTGAGCGCCCAACCTACCGAGCCATCCCGGCTTCCCCAGGTAATAATATTCTTAACAAATAAATCCCATAGTTTATTTGTGGGGATAGGAATCAAACTAGTTGGCAGTGAGTCATTAGGTAAATATTGAAAAATACCACCTCCAATTCCATTTCTAAATTCCTAGACTCAAAAACTACTGCAATATGAGAATACCATATATTATTTGCTGCTTAGCAGTATTTATCAGTAATATGAAAACTCCTCAACAGCTCAAAGCTTTCATTATGTAGATTTTCAGGTGAAAATTCTTTTATTCTCTGAGAACATCATTTTTCTGAATGATGTGATACATGTCAAAACTAGAAAATTTTATGTGTATCAGACCCTTGTCTTTCACTGTGAAGCATAATTTTCTGTCAGAGGAAATGCACTCTGGGAAGCCACAGGTAAAAGGCATTCTATAAGTGGAAGATTGTATAGGCAGAGGCATGGTGGATAAGAAATAAAAACTCATGTGTGGACAAATCGCTACCTTCTCCATAACAGAAATCTTTTACTGAAACCAACTCTCTGTTATTGTTGATGACAAGAATTCTGTGACTGCACAGATTTTCTCTTAGCCTTTATTTTACCTTCATGGCCACAACTTCTAGAACCCTTTGAGCAAACACTGGACTAGCTGGTGAAGAAGAATGAATCCTTCCATAGATTCTTTGCCCATTCTAAGAAATTTATTCATAAGTCTTGTTTTTATTCTTCCCTAGTCCCTGTCTCAGACTATTAGCCTATCCTAGGAAATCAGTATTGATATTAATACCAAGTCCTCTCCCTTTCCACACTAAGTGAATAAATTGACCTGCTGAATTCTGCCTGCTTCAGGGATTTCTATCCTCTACTTTCCTTTAGTATCAAACCTGAGAGGGATTATAATGCTAAAATACTTAGACTGTCCCACACCAGAGAACAGCTGCTAAAATCAGACCTGAGGTTTTTTATCTTCTGTCGAGTGATCAGAAAGAATTCTCTTTGAAGTCATAGTTGGACTGGAACAAGATCAGCAATTTGGCAGAAGCAGGCACATTGCTAGTGTGAACAAATTATTCATAAAATCTATCTGTGCCTTCAAGATCTGATCAGGCTGAGAACAAAATTTAATACTAACACTAGAGATTGGGCTGCTGGGAAAATACAATGATATGACTAACCAGATGGGACAGACTATTTATGGAAGTATAACAGGTTGCGTGGTCACTTGGTAGCTTACCATTTGCCTTTTTGTCTTCACTAAAACCTAGGAGAACCCGATGCCAATTTCTCAAAGGAAAAATAGTTATTTGCTAGGCTGAGATATCTGCTAGCTCTACATCCAATATCTGGAGGTCTCTTACCCTGTTTTTATTTTTATTTTTTAAGATTTATTTTAATGTTTTGACAGAGAGCGAGAAGGAGGAGGGCCCAGAGCAGTCTCCATGGTTGCACATCATCAGTTTTCAGCATAGTTTCATTCTACACAGGTAGGCAGTGTAGAGGGGGGTGGGGGAGGGGTGAGTTGCACAGGGCAGGAACCAGGTTGCAGGACTACTACATGGGAAGCAAGCCCCTGCAAGGTGGGGCCTCCCACTTGGGAAGTACACCTCAGTTCAGCATATGGGTCCGCACAGCCCAGGGCCTGGACTCAATTCTCAGACCCCGAGGCTGCAAGGTGAGCACTACTCAGACTGCTGAACTATCCCTGCAGCCCCCTCTTACCTTGTCAAAATTAACTTCTATATAGTATGCATATCTGCTGCAGAAACTTTCTATTTCATTGGCTTATGGAGACTTATTATATGTCATAGTAAGATATCACAGCTTTGGAGTTACCAGGTAAATAGAACAGATAAAAATATTCAAATATAGGAAATGTGCCTCCCAAATTCATAGCGGCCCATCTGATATGTTTCCATCTTAATGGCAGGAGATGCAGGGTGCAACTAAGTGTCCATTGTATCAGGCATTTTCAGGCTACTGAAATATTATATACTTCAGTGAATTTTATTATGTTCCATCCTTTGGACATGTAAAGGGAATCACAACTGTTGTCCCTCCAGATGTTCTGAGCCAGAGGTCATCAACTTATTAGATAATTCTGATATCCTATGTAACAATGAAGCGATCAAGGCTCATGTGTCATGGAGACAGAGAATGAGACATCCCCAAAATAGGAATTCAAGAGTATTGGTGTTTTCAAGGTAAAAGCAACTGCTTCTGGTGGTCATTATATATCAGATGGTAGGAAAATGTACTTGGAATATTAAAATGCATTGTGAATACTAGTACTTATGCATTTTCAACAGTAAGAAGACTAGAACAGAAAGTCCCTATCAGATAGATTCTCCATGTGATTAAATTTAAGTAAGCACTTCTAGTATCTAGAAGTCGTTGTTATTTGTTAAGATGGAAAATTAAACATAATGAAAGATATTATACTTGCATATGTTAAGTGTTTGAAGCTAGCATTAATCTCTGTAGTTTCTCCAAGGAGATAATGCATTTCATTTTGTAATTTGGTAGTAATTGAGATTTAGAGTATTTTTAACTTATTTTAATAGCTCTAATTCTTAAATATGGATTGAAATAAGATTAAGGAAATATTGTGTTTAGGGAAACTCAAGGGAGCTAATAAACATTCTGTCTGTGGTTATCTTGTGAAATAATGCACATCCAATGAATGAGTCTCTCTCTGCATCTCCTTTTCAGTTTTTAAAAACCCTAAGTAGATAATCCCATTGATCCAGGTTTGGTCGGTTTTCTCTACTGAAATCGATTAATGGTGGCCAAGGAGTAAGAGGAATAAAAATGTGAAATGCCAGAAAAGAGTCATTATTAGCCTGGCAGCCAAACAAATTTAAATCCAAATTTTAGTTAACTCACTACCCTAAGGAAAAGAAAATATACACTTTGAGACTTTAGGTGCATTTTAACTACAAAGTTAAAGTTCCTTCTCAAACAGAGTATTGCTTTATATATCAATGGGACCTTGGTAAAAACAGATAATACAATTCTCTTATCTGTTAAAGTTTATCAAATTTCAGGCAGCATAGCAGATTGTTTAGTAATTTGTACTCCAAATTTAGATCACCTTTTAGAATTCTGCCCTTATGCCACATCAGTTAATCCTCTGTACCTCAAAGTACTCAACTGAAGATAAAAATAATAAAGAGACTATCTCATTGGGTTGTTTCGAGGGGGAAATGAGTTAATGTTGGAGTGTGTTTATACATTATGTCTGACACACAGTAAGCAGTGTATAGGGTTTGCTAAATAAGTACATGAAGCTGCATATATAAGAAAAGTAGAAAATTCAGTGAAATTATTTGAAGGTTTCAGGTAAGTCCTAAACTCAGCAAGATTATGTGCGTATATAGAAACATTCTTTCAAAGTAATATAATGCAAAATACAATAAAAGTAGAAAAGTTCAAAAAAGACATAAACAAAATGTCAAAATAATTATGTAGATTCTATTAAGGAAAACTATTGGATTTTCAATTAAATGACATGCAAAAATTTTAACTGATATAGGATTTAGGAAGTGTAAAATAAACGGACCGGTATTTTACTAGGCACAACGCATAACTTATCTCTTTCCTCAACCTCCCTTTGAAGTTTTTTTTCTTACAAAGAGCACACATATTTCTCTGCATTCTGGCTATGTTGTAATGGGGGTCTCTGATCTTGCTTAGTTGGGCAAATATATCTGATTCTGTTATCAAACTTAGTGTTGGCTGCTTGCCACTTGTCAACCAACTATAGGGAGACAGGGGTTGGTTGAGAGAAAAGTAGGTTTATTCAAAACGCTGGCATTCTGGAGGGATGACAGACTACTCTCTCAAAGGTCACCTTCCTTCTTAGAATGGGCAAAGGGCTTTATAGGTGCAGAAGAAGAGGCAGAACAAAGGAAAGAGGAACATAGTCATTATGACACTGGGCTGACTTTACCTGGGGCCTGGTTTGTTCCTCCACGGTTATCTTGAACCATGTGTAGGGATAATTCATATGTCATGTGACAGAAAATTGCAATCCAGAATTTCAGACTGGCTGCTGGCATTCAAGATGTCTGAAGGCTGACTCGGTGTCTTTCAATTCATTTCTTCTGACAACTAATCAGATTAATGAGGTTTACATGTATAAGAATACGGTGATTGAATCAAGTGTGAAGAAAATGAAAAAGAAAAAAATGAAAAAACAAACAAATGTTAGAACTTGAAAAGTACGTCGTCACCTTACAATTCTAGAGTGAAACATTTTAAACCCTATTTTATCACACAATTAAACTCTGATTATTAATATATTTTTGTATTTTCTTAAGATTTATTTTTATTGTTTTTTGACAGAGAGACAGAGACAGACAGACAGAGACAGAGAGAAGGGGAGGGCCCAGAGCAGTCTCCATAGTTAGCAGCATTAGTTTTCCATATAGTTTCACTCCACAGGTGGGCATGGGGCTGCGCAGGGCAGGAACTGGGCTGGGAGCCTCCCGCAAAGGCCCCAGCAAGAACAGAACTGGGGGCACATCCCAGTTTAGCATGTGGGTCCACCTGGGCCGGAACTGGGATTTTGATCTTCAGTCTCCAGGGCTGCAAAGTGAGAACTCAACTCGCTGAGCCATCCCAGCTTCCCCTGATTACTGATATTTAATCTCCATCTGCTTGCATACTTTGCCTGTCTTTATGTTGGCTATGAAGTCAGGCTGAGGAAGGAGGTGTTATGAATCCCAACATAAGAAAAAAAAAAGGGAAAAGATCTTTCCTACCACAAGCTAGATGTGAAAACAAAAATCACTCTGCCTGTGTTTAGTCAATCAGTCACACCTGAGACTTATGCTCTTGAAAGTAAAGTAGCAATGCAGACACAGGGAAAGTAAGGACATGGTAGAGTTGGTGACCATCTAGTATGGTTGTGTGTCTTATGGTTCCAGAACTGTCTAGAGGTTGTAGTGATGTGCAGTTCTTTGTTTTCATTTTTGTTTTTAAGGTTTATTTTTATTGTTTTTGACAGAGAGAGATACAGAGGCAGAGACAGAGAGAAGAGGGAGAGCCCAGAACAGTCTCCATAATTGCACATCATTAGTTTTTTCATAGTTTCATTCCACAGGTGGGCGTGGGGCTGCACAAGGCAGGAACTGCGCTGGGGTCTCAACCCAGTGAGAACTGAACTGGGGGCACTCCCCAGTTCAGCATATGGGTTCACACGAGCTGGGGCCGGGATTCAATCCTCGGTCCCCGGGGCTGCAAAGTGAGCGCTTAACCCACTGAGCCATCCGACTTCCCTGATGTACAGTTTTGATGGTGGTTTGCTACCTCGCCCATCTATGTTCATGCCCATTTTCTTATTTGGCTTTTCACCTTAGCCAAGTTCTTATTTTTTGTTTTTAATCTCTCCTTATAGTTATAGTGAATTTTAAGTGACTCCATGCTAAAACAATAGGTTAAATATTGGTGATTCATTAAGAAAATAAATATTTTAAAAATACTAATACAGTGTATGTTAGGACAGTACAGTAGAGAATATTCACATTAGTAATTATTTGTGAAAGTTAAATTACAGCAATTAATCACAGAGAACAAAGGAAATTTAAAAATTGGTGAGAATCTTGACCTAATTGTCTCTGCACTGAAATTAATCTCAAGAAAGCAATAAAACTAGGTAAGTAAATTCAACAAATTCACTGTTAAACTAAATTTACACTGTATGTTTTAATAATTTAGTCACAGAAATTACTCAGTCATTGACAGTTGCCACAGATACATCTAGAGCCCCTTTATTTACAACATCTTAAGTAGGATAAAACATTAGAAGTGTATCACAAAATATCATTTCACATTGTTTGACTGAGTACAGAGCACTTTGACAATTGAAAAAGAATATGAACTAGTGTCAGGGATCATATGGTTCTTTTCAATGTCACCTTCAGAATGTGTGAACAAATATAGTATACTGCACTTATTACTTCCACTTACTTTCCACATTTGTACCTTATTAGATTTCTGTCACCCTCAAGAATGCAACTGAATGTCAGGAAGAGGCGTTTTCAAACTTATAATAAATTCTTCAAAAGAAATTGAAATGTTCCCTTGTTTAATTCATAACTATTAAATATGAGGTGAAGTTTCAAAGGCAGGGAAAATATGAAGAATACTCCCAAGTTTTGACTTTGAAAGTATTCAGATAATGCAATATACAAAATACTACCTTAACTTTATTGTATCACACATCATGTAGCACATGCTGTATTTATCAAAGCATCTTTAATTTTAAACAGAAGCCTAGTATTTCACCATTTTTCTATATATTGAACATAAAAGCGCTGTCCAGAAAGTATCCAGTCACATAACCATTCTTATTATATTGACAGTGGCTGGATTTTTTCCAGACAGCCCTCATATACTGAATTTAAACATTTACACCAGTATATAGAGTTCTTAAAACATTGGATAATATGTTGCCTTTTATCAACACAGATAAAACCCATCATTTTAGCACATATGAAAGCTTCATATGTGAAAAATGTCAAAAATTTAATCGGAAATAGCAAATCTCATATTCAGATTCCCTTCCCCAACCCCCAAACATAAGTGAAAGTCAGAAAGGAAAGGAACAACAACCTTAGGCAGTTTCTGACTGTAAGGACTTTAGTTTAGGTTTAGGAGAACAAATAAAATCTTCTTACTAATTTACCCATTGGGAGATGTGGTGGCGAATAATATCCAGATGCACTGTCCTCCTGATTATTATTCTCGGGAAATCAACCCAATCAGTGATGATGTGCTCATTGGAACAGGTGGTGCTGTTCACAATGGTGACTAACCAAGGGATTGAAATCCAGCCTCTTTTCCACTTGCCAAGCCATGAACTTTGGCATAGTGCTATGTCACCCTGGAGAGGCTACATTTCTAGAGACACAGTCATGGTATGAGTTAGTAGTGGTGCTTATACACTTTTTCACAGTCTGTTGGACCAGCAGTTTTTATATTGGCCACAGCGTCATTATGAAGGAAAGTGTGGATGTCCACCTTGGTTATTGCTTCTAGATAATTCATCAATCAAGATTGTACCTTATAAGCAAATGAGTCACATACACTTGAAGTTCCTCTGTGCATAGACAAGCAGAAATTATTGGTACTTTGATGGGTTCAGTACATCAGTGAGCTATCTGCCTTTGGTGTTGGCGATTACTCTTTTAAAGTAGAATAAAATTAAGAATCACTGGAACTCGTTTACATCCCTTCCCCTCAAAAAGCCACACACCCTAAGGTTCTAGGGTAATATACATTAAGACAGTGTAGTAGTTGTTACAATTTTGTGCCGTGGGAATCAAACCAGACTCAGGCATATCAAAATAACAATTTTCAGTTCCCTTGTCTTGAATTTCATATACTCCCTAGTACAATACCATCACTCCCCACAGCCATCTGGGAAAAGAGAGGAAGGTGGTTCTTAGTTCTGAACAGCTTCTTGTCCTGTTATCACAGCTGCTCCTGGAAATCACCAGCCAAAGTTTCTGCCTTTGAGTGTTTGGACTTGTTTTCCCTCAGCTGGATCTCCTCACTCCCCAGCTACACCTCCCCCAAGGTATCTGTACTGCTAACCCTTTCTGCTCCAAATTTAATTTCTCAGGAAGTCTTTTTCTAGCTACCCTATCTAAAATTTTATGCTTCACAAACTCCCATGTCCTTGCTTTATTTGAAATCTTAGCACTTATCAACTTTCAATATACAAAAACTTTTATCTTGTTTATTGTCTCTGTCTCCCACTGGACTTGTTCACTAGTGAGTCCTGAGATCTTGATAAATGCCTGGTATGAGAGATACTCTGTATTTGTTGAATGAGTAGTGAACTCTTAACATACGATGTTCAAAATCAGCTAAACATTAAAAGAAACTTAAGTTCTTCTAGATAACTTAGTGTCTATATCAAACTACGAAAACCTGAATTGTACTTCTTTGTATAGCTTTGTTGGAATTAATGCTATGACTAAGCAGAAGCTTAGGGTTGTATCTAATGGAAGTTTTTTATTTTATTTTATTTTATTTATTCAATCACTTTTGAGGAAAAAATGGCAGAACATTCAGAATCATCCTACCTTTACTTTAGTACTAGCAAATGATAGTGGGTAAGTTTGTCTCAAATTAGGCTAAGGTAGAATTCCAAGGATTTCCTTCCTGAAGCAGGTTTCTCTGTCTGATTCTCTTGAGCAGAGAAGGGCAGGATAGCCAAAGCCCTTTCTGAGTTTTGTTTCTTAATAAATAGCTTAAAATCAATGTTCTAAAACACAACTTCAGGGTGCCAAAATTGTGGTTTCCTTCACTATACATATATATGCCTATATCTATACTCATATATCGCCAAAATGTGATTATTAATAAATCTTAATGTGTCTCATGGTTGAGGATGCTAGTATAGCTCAGCAGTTGAGTGCTTACCTCACAATCACGAAGTCCAGGATTGAATTCTCAGCCCTTACCTGCGCAAACCCATATGCTGAACTGTGGCACAACTGGTAATCACCATAGTGGCATAGTGGTGAAAGTTCTAGCCTCCCATGCAGGAGCCCCCTGGTTTGGTTCCCTCCCCATTCAGCCCCATATCCTCCTGTGTGGAACGAAGCCATGTCATAACTTATGATGTACAACTATAGAGACTTCTCTGGGCCCTTCCCCCTTCTCTCTCTCTCTCTCTCTCTCTCACACTTTCCCTCAAAACAGTAAAATAAATTGTTAAGAAATGTCTCAAGGTAGAAAAAGCTAAAAGATTAAAAATAAAACAATTTCCTTATCAATACCCATCATGGTGATGAAAAGGATATTACTCAAGCAGGTGTGACCATCAACTCCATACCATGGAACTGACCTTATGCTTATGCATGTTGGTCTAAAGAATAATTCTCTCTCCCATTTCAGAGTGCCAGTATGATGAGTCTGTGGTTATTTCTTCCTAGTTTTGTGTAGCCTATCACATCTTGCATATTTGACATTTCTCAATGCATATATTCATCTGTAACTATAAAGTTAAAGTGCGGAAATAAGTTGGCAACCCCTTTCTTCTAACTCTACCTGTGTAAGAATGAAGATCCAGGAAGTTTAACAACTGAAACTATTGTACCTGTGCTCTTTGGGTCAGGAGAAGCTCACACATGTAATTGTGGAAGAAAGGCGATAGAAGCTAGCTATTTTGAATTGAAGCTCTGTAGTTGAAATTATATGGTCTTTAAGAACAGGCAAGCTTGAAAAAATGGCCTCTATATTCCTGGTGAAATTAATCAATACCTAATTATTTAGAAGCTATAAATGCTATCTTTGGCTGACATGCTCACAAAATGTGTTTTCTTCTGTCAATAAAGGCCAACAAATCAGAAATCTAGCATAAGGGAGGTTATTACAGAGAAAAAAAAGACTCACCCTCATTTTTGTACTTTGCTATTTCATCAATTTGATGGTATTTATGCCACTTTAATAAGAAAAAGAAAGAGCTTGGGCCTTTCAAATCTAATTGAAAAATAGTAGCAAACTGACAATACCTGAAACCATAGAAAACACAATCCTCTTAAAAAAAAACTTTAGAATTTAGGACATCAGTGAGAACTGAGACAGAGGAAAATAAATATCATGTTAACCTTAAAAACATATTTAAAATGTCATGCATTCATCTGCTTTGTTTATTTAAGTATTTATTTTGAATATGAAAATCAGGTTTCATTCACAGTCATGGATGCTGGAA
>PVKE010032359.1:0-18530 GCA_004027555.1 Craseonycteris thonglongyai
CCCCTTCTCCAGGTAACCACCAAACTATTGAGTGTGTCCATAATGCTGGTGCCCTCTCCCACCTCCCCTCCCTCTTTCCTTCCCCCATCCTCCCCTTCCCTCAGGCAATCACCCAGCTATTGGGTGTGTCCATAGGTCTCTGTGTCTTTGTTACCTTCAGTTTTATATTCCACATATAAGTGAGGTTATGTCCTCAATGCATTATATTAGGAAATGTAGGATATCAGTTTCTCCCATCACTGGTGATGTTAACCTTGATTATTTAGTGAAGATGGTAACCCCTCTACATTTCCACTGGACCTATTACACATTTTTTTTCTTTCTAATTAATAAGTCATCTGTAGGAAGGTACTTTGATACAATGTAATTATCCTGGTGCTTTTTAAACTTTCATTTAATAATTTTAGTATCCATTGACAATTCTGCATTGAATCAGTTATTACTGTGAAGGTTGATTTTATATCTCTTTTATTTTATCTACATTATTGGTTGGAACTCTGTGCAAGAAAGAGCTTTCTCTTCTTATTTATTTATTTACTTGATTGCTTGCTTACTATCAGTATCGACTATCAGTCAATGGTTTGTAATCCAGTCTTCCATTAGCCATTTTGATGCTCAAATTTTCCTATATTTGCCTTTCAAGTTGTCTGTTGTGTCATTTTTAAGTGATCCTATCACTTTTGAGCTCTCCCTTATTTTCTGGTATAGCAAGAAGTTATAGACTCAGCCATTTCACCAAGGTGGTCTGGTTCCACTTAGTGAAAAATCTTACTTTAAAAACACTATCTGCTAGATATGTTCATCTGCTAGGGTGTTGTTGCCTGTAGGCATACAATAAAATTTGCTCTTTTAAGTGCATAGTTCAATGACAGATTTATATGCCCATGGTCAATGCTCAGTCTTCATTGTATTTGATCTATTAACAGCATTTGAGACTAGAGGCTCAGACCTTCCTCCTTACAATATTGTCTTTACTAGGCTTCCACACAATGATACTCTCTTTTTTTCTTTCTTTTTTTCCATCCCCTTGGGTACTCCTCAGTCTCTTTTGATCTTTTCTACAATTCTCCACACCCTTTAAAGTTGAAGCACTATGGAACTCAGACTTTGATGTTCTTCTTATCTGTATCTATACTTACTCCTTAAGTACTCTCATATGACGACTCCTAAATTATCCCTCAAGCTCTGGATTTTATATTCACTTATTACTATTTGAAATCTTCACCTGAATTTTGAATAGACTTCAAAATTCAACGAAATTCAGTGCAAAACTGAAATACATCCCATACCTGTGCCACCTGCAGCCTTTCCCATCTTAGGTCCATTATCCTGATTATTCAGGCCAAAAACTTGCAGGTACCCAAAATATATGCAGAATCTCTTCACTACCTGCTCCACTGCCCTCCAAGGTTTGAGCAGCCATTACCTCTTTCTAGATTATTTCAAACTGAAAGTAACAAAGAAACAAAAACTAATGGACGCAGTCAATAGTTTAGTGGTTACCTGAGTGAAGGCAAGGAGGAAGTGGATGGGGGAGAAGGTAAGAGACATTAAATATACAGTAATGAAAAGAGAACTGACTCTGGGTGGTGAGCACATAGTGCAATACATAAATGATGAAATATAGAATTTGACACGTGGAATCTATGTGATTTTTACCATCCAAAGTCACCCCAATAAATGTAAAAATTAATAAATAATAAAAATAAGAAGATATAAAAACAGATTATTTCAATAGCGTCATAATGTCTCACTGCATCAAAACTTGCTCCTATAATCTGTTGTCAAAATAGAAGCCAAGACGACCCTTTTTCAATGAAAGCATGATCACATCACCGTTCTGCTAAAAACTTTGCGGTGGTTCCACATTTCACTCAGAGCAGAGCCCACTCTATTGCAGTGGTCTGCAGGGCCGGGTATAATTCTCATGCCCCCATTTGCTCTAAGACCTCATCTCTAACTCCTCCTCTTGTCTCTTGTCCCCTCCCACTGCCAGCAGGTTAGGCCTGCTTCCCAATCTAAAGCTACTGGTGCTGGTCCCTCTGTATGGGAGGCGTTTCCCCAGGTACCTGCTTGACCAGCTCCCTCATCTACTTCATGTTCTGATCAAATTGAACCTTCTTCTGATGAGGCCAACCCTGGCAACTCCAACCCAAAACTCCTGATCCCTCGTTCCCGGCTTTCCTTTTACTACCCATTACTCACCACCTTCTAACACATTTTTATAAATTACTTCTTTTTTATGTTTATCGCTTATCGTCTATCTTTCTATGCCAGAATGTAAGCTTCATAAAGACAAGGATCTTTGTTTTGCTCTTTGGGGGGAGGGGCGGGGGCGGGGCAGGGGGGGGAGGTCTGGACCTAAAGGATTTTACCAAGTATCTAGATCAGTGCCTGTCCATTAGTAACACTAACAAAATATTATAAAAACTTAAAGTATTTATTATTAACACTAATCCAATAAAAAATATTTAAAATATTTTTAAATAAATGAATGAGCCACTTTATCCTGTACTTTGGCTTGATAAACTGATAGAAACTAGTGAGCACTCCCCAGTGGAATCGAATCCACATATACAGTAGTCTCCGCTTATCTGTGGAGGATACATTCCAAGACCCCCAGTGGATGCCTGAAACTGTAGATAGTACTAAATCTTACGTATACCTTGCTCTTTCCTATTCCTACATACCAACAATAAGGTTTAATTTGTAAATTAGGCATAGTAAGAGATTAATAATAACTCATAAAAAATAGAATAATTATAATAATATATTACAATAAAAGTATAAGTTTGAATGTGGTCTCTCTCAAAATATCTTATTGTACCCTACTCATCCTGCTTCTTGTAATGATGGGAGATGATATACCTTTTCACATAAACACTCTATGGCTTCTCTTTGGCATATCCAAATTGCCAGTTTCACTCTTTCACTCTGGGGCCATTATTAAGGAAAATAAGTGTTACTTGAACACAAGCACTGCCAGTATCTCAACAGTCTGATAATGGAGATGGCTACTAAGTGAATAATGGGAGGGTAGCATATTCAGCATGCCTATGCAAGACAAAAGGATGATTCATGTCCTGGGTGGGATGAAGCAGGGCAGTGAAAGATTCATCATGCTACTCAAAATAGTACGCAAGTTAAAATTTATGAATTATTTATTTCTGGAATTTTTCACTTAATATTTTTGGACTCCAGTTAAGCGTGGGGAATGGAAACCTTGGAAACTGAAAATGCAGATAAGGGAGGGGGAATACTGTACCGTTCTTTTTTTTTTTTTTTTTTATTGTTTTTGACAGAGACAGAGAGAGAACTGAACTGGGAGAACTCCCCAGTTCAGCACATGGATCTGCATGGGCCGGGGCCGGGGCCGGGATTCAATCCTCGGTCCTCGGCGCTGCGAAGTGAGCCATCCTGGCCTCCCCTGTACTGTTCTTAACATTGATCTGTGTCTAAATACCTACTTTAGTTGTATGCCTCTTATCTCCATATGTACTCACTTGCCTATTTCCACACATGAAATCTAAATCCATTTTAAAATAAAAAGAATTTTAATCGGGCAGCATTTTTAGAGAACATTACATTTTGTCTGCCCTGAATTAAGCCTTCACATGCATAAGACAACCTAAGTAACGAACTGATGTTGGTCACTCACTGTCACTGGGGCATGCCACATAGTTAAGGAGGCCCTTGCTCACTTTTACCTCTGCTTCTGTCACCTGTTGTGATTTTGAGGTCCATAGAGGAAAAGGGAAGATGGGAAGAAGCATGAGAGAAACCAGAATTTCTTTCTATATGAACGGTATGTTTTCCTACTCGACTGACTATTCAGTTGACTCCAGATGTCACTTGCATGGCCTTAGTAGTTCACAGAATTTCAGCTGAGACAAAACATACCATGATAGACATTCAAATAATGTGTTTGGGGTTATTTCTGGACAATCACCAAATGTCAAAAGTCAAGTTTTGAAAGGTATGTGTGACATGGTATTAAAATATGTCTACGAATAGGATCAAACTTTTATGGCTCCCAGCAAAGAGAGTATACTCCATTAGAAAGTAAACACTCTCTCTGCTTCATGTCAGGGGAATGAAGTTCGATTTTATGCTATTATCGACTTCTTTGTCACTGATGTTCCTGGGACATTAGGAAACATTTTCTCATGTGTAAGCTAGTGTATTCTCAACTCTTCAAATTCAGGTGAAAAATCTGATTATACTAGAGTGAATATAGAATAAAACCTGAACTAAATTTTAGAACCTCCATTCCAATATAGCAGAAAAAGCTTAGCTGTTCATTTAAATGTATGCTGAAGTATGTGAATTTCACCTACTACACATATTAGCATCATTAAAAGAAAATGAAATTTTTAATGCATATACTTTGTCTTCCAAAATTACATATGAAAATATCCCAAGATTTTAATAAATGTAATATAGAAGAAATATCATTTTGTTCTAGAAGAAATTCAAATGTAGAGTTAAATAGACTACATGTAAGAAAGCATTGAGAGGGGAAGCCGGAATGGCTCAGTGGGTTAAGCGCTCACTTTGCAGCCCCAGGGACTGAGGATCGAGTCCCGGCCCCGGCCCGTGCGGACCCATGTGCTGAGCTGGGGAGCTCCCCCAGTTCAGTTCTCTCTCTGTCTCTGTATCTCTTTCTCTCTGTCAAAAACAATAAAGAAAAAGAATTAAAAAAAAAATTAAAAAAAAAAAAAGAAAGCATTGAGAGCATCTTTAAAATGTCTCTCCTTTTGTAATACATTGTATTTTTACACCGTGGGATTTGATTACTTTTCACAGATACAACACACTCAGGGGAAATTGGTACCAAGAAAAAGGTGAAAAGACTACTCAGCTTTCAGAGATACTTCCATGCGTCGAGGCTGCTTCGTGGAATTATACCACAAGCCTCTCTCCACCTGCTGGATGAAGACTACCTTGGACAAGCAAGGGTGAGCTAGCGACCCCCTGTCATGTCACAGCAGGCCCCTGGCCAGGAGCATGTGTGTTCCCTGATGAGAGCACCCAGGTGTGAGTCCTCCTTCTACCCCTGACATGCTCTGTTTGACTCTGGCTCTTTCCTCAACATGTCTGAACTTTTTCCTCAAATATAAAATGAAGTTAATAGAAACTCATATGGCATAAGGGTGATACAGAGATTCAATGAGGGGAAGCATGTGTACATGCTTAATATGTTCATGCCTAGATAAAGGGTGTCCCAAAATTCACGCAAGATTTGAATTTTGCATCATTTGTGCGGTAAAGTGCTGCCAACAACAAAAAAAAAGACAGCGTGACAGCTGACAGTTCAGGGTTATTAAAAATGGAGCACTACATGAAAGAACAATGCGTTTTCATTGTTGAGCAATGAAAATTTACAATTTTTAATTATAAACCTGTGTTTTCTATCAAAATTACTTCTTGCGTGAATTTTGGGACACCCTTGATTTTCATTGTTATAGATGTGCAAAACACTTGACAGAACACTAAAGTAAAATTTTGAACTGATCGATCACTAATAAAAGAATAACTGAATTTTTAACCCATTGAATTATCTCATTGTAATACCAATGCTGAAATTAACCCAATAATTACCCACTCTTAATTCCACTTTAGGCTACCAATAGAGTGCACTGTCCTTTTTATAAATTTGGATTCATTCAAAATATTTTACTAACTTTGTCATTATTTTTGCAATACATTGGTCTGACTGAGGTTAGAAAGTAATGTGTGACACTAAAAAAAAGTCCACAGGCTGTCTCTGCCTCAAACTGCCGAAGGAATTTAAATGTCATTGGTAAATTGCCCTAGTTTAAAAAAAAGTCAAAGGTAGTATGATAAGCATGATAATTAATATCATGCTGTCTATATACTATTAAGAAACATATGCTATTATCATATGCACTTAAGAAATAAGCAGCTAGAAGAACAAATTCCCAATGTTAGGTCTACAAAAGAAGAAAAAATTACTCCTTCTAACAACCCAAGGTCTGAGATTGAGAGTGCGTGTTAGTTCATTTGTTTTGTTAGAGGAGAGCAAAACTAAGTGCCCACCATCAATGACAGAGAACTCTCAGTGGTGCCTCCCCTCTCAGCAGCTGGCTGCCTTTGAATTTGTATGGCTTGGACAAAGAGCTCACTCAGTCTAGATGTCACAAATAACCTCTTACCCTTCCATCTTTCTAATGCTGTAGTGAGTCTTTGTGAGCCATGATGAGGACTTTTAATTTAATCATAAAATGCAAACATGCCATTCGGGGGCAGGTAGAGGAGACTTAACTGGCCCTTCCCGGAAGTAGTGGCCAGGAGAGGAAAGGAAGCTACGGATGCAGGAGCTACAGCGAAGACAGAAGCAACTGGAACTCTGTGTCTAACTGAGAGTGAACATCATCTAAGTCTAGGCATGGGGTATTTTTAAAAAGCAAAATAAGATAACAAGCCTACCTTGGACAGTAGATCTTTAAATTCCCCAATATTTTCAATTGGTCACTCTCTAGTTTCCTGTTACAGTGGTTAATTTTAGTCCACATTGGGCAGTGTAAGGTGCTCAGCAATCAATTTGACATCATTCTTTTTTAATTTGCTGTGAACCTGCTCCCTTAACTAAATAGTAGTTTGTGATGTAGAGACTTTACTGAGCTAACTTTTAACAGATATCTAATGTATACATGCTTACTATGTACAAGCACTATTCTAATCACTCATCTTACATAATTTATGTTTGCATATATTACCTTATTTAATCCTCACAACAACCCTCAGAGGTAATAATATCAGCCACATTTTTCAAAGTACGAAACTGAGAAACAGAGAAGTTAAGGAACTTGCCCTAGGTACCACAGTCAGTAGGAGATGCGGCTAACATCAGACCAGGCAGGCGGTCTGATTCCTGAGTCTATGCCTATAACACTATCATTACTGTCAAGTAGAATAAGATCTGTTTTACTACAAACCAGTTGTACATAGTTAGTATTATGTTACTGTATTCAACTTTGTAATTGTTTTTTAAGTCACTGTCTCAAAGTAAATGTTGAGTCTCTGATATGATTCATTTGCATGCTGTTTTTCATTTGCCTTTTCAGCATATGCTCTCCAAAGTGGGAATGTGGGATTTTGACATTTTCTTGTTTGATCGCTTGACAAATGGTAAGTCACCAAAAGAATTCTCATTAAAATATACACCATAAAATGGGATTCATTTCATAAAAACAAAATTTATTTTTAACCATCATTATTCCTTTTTCCCTCTTTCCCCATCTTCATAAGTCGCCAGCCATGTAAGAAGGACCACAGCTAGGGAAGTTCAGATGAAGAATAAGAATTGAATTTGGCCTTAGAATCTTAAGGCAGTTTCCTTCTGGCCTTGATGATCCCAAAGGAATTTGGGAACCACAGATTAGATTCTGTCCTTGCAGAATACTCCGGCTGCATCCAAAAGGAGGAAGTTTGTTGTTAGTGGATGAACATTAGAAACACAAAAGCTCATCTGATCAGTCCTGACTCTTATAGGCCAGGTGCTTGTGCACTTTCAGTAAGTGAATCACACCTGGCCTGTGCAGGTACTGTTCAGCTGGGTTGGGCATCATCAGAAGAAAACAATCGCTGACTAATTTCATTTGGCTGTATATGGAGAGAAATCACCTGCAATGCTATCCTTTGTGTACAACTTTAATAGTTGTGAAATAGCTCACACACAGTGAAAGTTGCAGAAACACATAGAATCAGGTATGCTGGAACAGTGTGCTTAGGCAACACCTAGTTTTCCATTTAAGACATCCAGTGATCTGCTTAGTACATTTCAAAGCCTTTTGTAAATTCTGTAATGCTTCTAAAATTCAAAATTATTATTTTTGAATGTTTACAAGTTATTGTAGCTTCAAGTTTGTATCTCTGCTGGCTTGAGTTATAAAATATGTCATAATCAAATCTAATGTTGGGTGATCTTCCCAAAAAAAGAATAGACTATGACTATTAAGCAAGGTGGTGGCTTACATAACCCTGCAAATGCAAGAGCTAATTGGAAGCAACTTAAGACACATTTTAAGTGACCATTAAACTGTGTCTTTAAAAAATATCCATGAGCTTGCACGAGTGCGCACGAGCGTACACACAGTACCACGATAGGCGAACTCCCTCCAACTCTTAGTATTTTCATTGCCTTTGATGTAGGGAGAAGATACAGGTTAATTTTATTTGTACAATAAGAGAAAACCTAATAATAGTATCCTTTATACTTGAATAATTTCAAATCTAAAGGGGAAAAATGATCTCATAGGAAAACTTTCATTACAGAAACTTTGGATCTTATTGTCAGTCTTGATATTTTAATGGTGATGAAAATGAGCTAAAACTGGTGACTGTTTTTCTATAGGAAACAGTCTGGTAACACTGCTATGCCACCTCTTCAACACCCATGGACTCATTCACCATTTCAAGTTAGATATGGTGACCTTACACAGGTTTTTAGGTAAGTCTTTTCCCCCATATTCCTATCTCTTTTCTCAGGAATAATGGCAGTCCATAATATTATCTAATATAAAATGGCAACAACAATAACATAAAGATAAAGACCTCAAATTGATCTTAAATTATCTCATCTTAATTTGAAAATATGATTTACCCATTTAAAGCACTATTAAAGTGTTTACTTGATTAGTTATATTTGCAACAAGTAAAGGTTATACAAAGAAATCCATCAAGAGCAGGTAACTTTCAGAGAAGTTACTGATCTGTTTACACATCAACAAAACCCCAGTAAGGTATGCCTCCAATAATTCCAATCTAGACATGAGTTGTTAAAAATCATCAATAGTTTTTGTTTTGTTTTGTTTTTAATAGTAAGAACTACCATTTATGTAGCATCCACTACATGCAGGGTGCTGTCAGTATGCTATTTCTATTTATTTCAATAACCCTACAAGTTGGGCATTATCACTACCACTTGGCCTTCAGTTAAACAGAGGTACAAAGAGGTTTCATAACTTGCTCAAGGTCAAGAACTTGTCACTGGCAGAGCCTGAGTCCAAGCCCAGGTCTCTGACTTGAAAGGCCACCATCTTTCCACTAACTCCACCATCACTCCCTACTAAAAGCAGTCCCAGTTCTTATTTGACTTCATGTATATTCTTTTTTATCTGCCAGTGGATGGTCCAGGGCACACTTTTAATCACCAAATAACTTCCTGCTGCCAGATAGCATGATTCTGGTTTCTTTGACTTACCCCATAGCTGTGCTTTGAATTGAAATGCTAACTTGGTGCCATTAAGATTAAAATAACAAAACAAAACAAAAAAAGATTAAAATAACAGTTACAGGGATAGCAAAAGCAGCAGCAGCAACCAGGCTTATGCGGTGCTTAAATATGCTGGGAACTCTTTTAAGGGCTTGCAACCTATTAATATATTTAATCTTTACAGTAGCCCTTTGCGATTGGGGCTATTGCTATCCCCATTTTATAGAGAAGGAAACTGAAGAAACCTGTGGTTAAGTAACTTGCCCAATACAAATAAATGCCAGAATTTAAATATAATTGTAAAATAAACCTGTTGAATAAAAGGTATACATGGCACAACAGAAATTTTTGAAACCAACCACAATGTGACTCCATTTCAGAAATACAAATAACCTCATGCTAATTGAATTTAGATTGCTTGAGCAAAGTAGTAGCTATAAGTAAGGCCAAATAATTTTGATTTGTCTAAAAAAGGAGAGAATACAGATACTTTGGACATGTGTTTGCACCCAAGGTACACGTAAAGAATATAAACCTTTGTTAACACAAATAACACCAAAATCCAGAGCCAAATTCACAGCATGGGCTCAGAAAATATGGCCACACTTGCAAATCTGAACATTCTCTACACACTGATTATATTGCACCCTAAGCATCACCTTGGTTATTAGCTCAAGCAGGCTACAGCTTCTGTAAATAGCAAACCAGAATTGCCTTGCTGTGTCTCTCCAATCCTTAGTTTAGAAAGGCATGAAAGATTATCACTTAATCTGAATAAGGAAGAAATAAAACCAAGGAATTCGCAGTTAGATCAATGCAGTACCTTGAATTCCTGCCTGAAGAAATCTAGATTTGCTTTGGTCAGTGTTTGTTACTAAAGGGATAAATCCATCTTTGCATAGCAGGAGACTGATGCTACTAGGGCTCTTTAAAGAAAATCCTTTATGGTATATTATTCATAAATGGCAGCAAACTTAAATAATTAAGCTTGTAGTGTGAAATAAAGTTGTCCTTTTCCTATATGTTTACTTTTTCCTATGAATGCAAGCCTTCATGAATGCCAGACAGGGTGATTTATGAAGGTGGTGAAGGTTCCCAAGGGCCTCATGAATCCTTACAGCCTTTCTGCCATCTGCCCTCCCCCTTTCTCTCCACTAAAAACAGATCAGGAGAACTGCCAAGCCGTATAAACCGTGTTCATTTTTAAAGAATCCCCAGGCTGCACATTTTGGAGACACTGATATCTTTAAGCAAAAGGAACCTTCAATATGTCAGAGCTAGTATGCCCTTCCTGTTTTTGGTTTTAGCTGATTGAGTTATCTGTTTACCTCCCAGTCATGGTTCAAGAAGATTACCACAGCCAAAACCCTTATCACAATGCTGTTCACGCGGCTGATGTCACCCAGGCCATGCACTGCTACCTGAAGGAGCCAAAGGTAAGGCAAGACCCACTGCCTCCCCAACCATCTGGAAATGCCAAGTTAACTACCTGCTCATCCCAAATCACCCAACATATCAGAATAACTGTGTTATGGATCATTCACAAATTGTTTATATGAAAGTTCCAATAGCAGCTCTAAAAATGATACAGTGCTCATGAAAGATGATGTATTTCATAATTTGAGGCTTCCTTTCATAATTTGTACCTTTTTCAAGACTGCCTTAAGACAAAAACAATGCTCTTTATGTCAATCTACATCTTGGATAACTTCAACAGTTCCAGGATCCAGCTGTTTTGCTTTGGACCTTTGTCACATTTGTTCCAGCACTGAACTTTTCTGGGAAATGTCTCCCACTTCATGGTTTTTGATCAACAGATAAAATCAAAACTCCACAAGGCTCAAGCTTCATGTCCTACCAAGACAACTGAACAGCTCAATTAGGGCCCAAGAAAACCTGTGAATGTTAAAGACCCCTTAGCAAGCACGATTTGATGTAATAAAACCAATCCAAAATTAAAAGCACAATCATAATGCTCATTACTCACAACCAAGTCATTCCTTAGCCATATAAAACTTAATTGGTGTAACATACAAGATGAGTTTTTTTAAGGTTTTGGAAAAATAATATTTCCAGTCCAAGACTCTGCTTAGTTACATCAATTTTAACATCAACCACTGACTATACAGATGCCAGACAGGTGTTCCCAAGACAAAACCAGGTGGATGCCTCAACCATATAAAATAGCCTAATAACCTTACAAGTTTTGTTGTTTTCTTTTCTAGGTAGCCTGAAAATTGTAATATATTACATAGTTGTATATTTAAAGTTTGTGCTGGAATCCTATTAACCTACTTATTTTCCCAAATAACCAAAAAAATGAGATTCTCACACATGCCCCTACTATTTACTACACATTGAAGAAATATATAAATTTTGCAATTTAGCCCACTCTTGATTTCATATTCAAAGAAGTGGAAACAATACAGATGATTGACATACACAAATGGTTTTTTTAATGTGTCCATCACTTTAGTTTTAACTTTTTTTTCACTCATAGCTTTCTCTAGGAGCAAGGCTGATTTCAGGCCCTGCCTTCTTCCTGCCCACCATAGAGCAGTGTTAGTGAGAGGCAACAACACTACAACAAAAGGAAACAGTGGCAGTAGGGAGGGGAGGGTACTTGAATGATCTATACAATTTGACTCACTTAATTACTTTTCACACATAGACCTTACTTTTTGCTTGCAAATTCTATGTGACTATCAGAGAGTAAAGGTCTAGAAGGGCCTGAACAATACCATGATGATTCATGTGGTGTGATTTAGCCTAAACAGATGTTCACTTATTTGTAAAAACACACCCATCAATTTCCCAATTTGATTTTTTAACAGCTCGCCAGCTTCCTCACACCTCTGGACATCATGCTTGGACTTCTAGCTGCAGCAGCACACGATGTTGACCACCCAGGAGTGAACCAGCCATTTTTGATCAAAACTAACCACCACCTTGCCAATCTCTATCAGGTAAGAAAGCTCAGCTTTGAGCCAGGCACAAATACAGCCAAATGCCATAGGCCCAGTGCCAGAGCCTGAGTCTCATCTTGGCAGACAGCTTCATTCAGGATGAGCCTTAATGATGACCACAGCCAAAGAGCCTGAGTTTGATATAGGTCCAGGGTATCCCCCAAGAAAGATTAATTTGGTTACAAGAATATCCAAGGAATTCAATTTGCTCCAAAACAGGTTTGAAGTCAAGCAGGATCTCTGACCCCACTCTCTGATGGTCTTAGGATATCTGTTTCCCTGGAAACTATCTCATATATAATGGCCAGTTGAAGCCAGTCCTTGTAGGATTTCTACAAATGATGTTTCCCAGATGTAATTCTAAATCAGGCTTAGGTCTCTAGGGCCATTTCTGAGTTTTATTGCCTCTGAGTCAGAGCTATGGTATTCAAGACAATAGACACGTTTCATTGTTATAAACTAGTTCAGCAATATGAGTAGGTTGGCCTAGAGAACTTTTACCTATAATTTTGTTTCAGATATTAAGCCCTATATCATAATTGAATTACTCCCAGAATTTTCAACATGATTTGTTGAAGACCTTTGGTTGTTAGTGACAAAATCATTGCATACAAAAGAATTATTGATTTAAATTTCAGTAGATCTTTTGAAAAAAAAATTTAACGCTGAAAGAATTCATGACAGATCCCCTTAAAGAGCTATATTATACAAGATGTTGCAGCTTGAAGATGCATTTATTCAAATAAAGCACACTTGGAACATTTTAGAAAGTCTTTCTCCATCCAGCAGATTAGTTTTAGGCATAGGTAGGAACTGGTGTTCTAACGTTTATGGCTCTACCTGGTATGCATGTCAGCACGGGGCTCTCTTGGACTGTCAGCCAACACCCAGAGCTTGGATAGATATGACCATACAGAGGGGACAGGATGACAGCACTAAGAAAGCCTTTTGGGGATGAGCTAAAAACTAAACAAAGATAATAAAAACTAAAAGTAAACTTTCTACCTATCTCAAGCTAAATATATTGTTTAGAGAAAAAAATAGACATTTTGACTAAGGAAAAAAAATTGACTAGACCAAGAGCCCCCAAGCAGATTGTCTATCCCTATCAATTCTGACTTTCAAATGTCTTTTGTTAGACAAGGAAAACCAATCAACAAGTTTGGCTACTTGATTCATTATCAAATAGAGTAAATGCTTGCATAATTCTAATTTTTCATCATCAAATAAATCATATCAATAAAGTTTAAAAGAGTATCTACTGCTACTGGCTAATTTGTACATAAAAATGAGGGTCATAAAACTAAACTTGGACATGCAGTACATGTAAAATACATAATGAATTCACATTTAGATAGGAAATCAGAAAGAAGTATGCCAGATGTTTAAAACATAAAAACAAGAAAGTGTAGAATTTCATCAATAATGAAGACTCAAGCACTCAATGCTAATTAATAAAAATTGACTCTCAAAAGAAAAGCACTCAAATCTATCTTCTTTAGCACTAAAGTATAATATTTTGAGTAGCAGAGCCAAGAGGAGGGCTCTGGAGACCATGCTAGCCAGTGAACTTGGGGGATTAAAACCCACAATTCCAATAGGACTGAAAAGGGACTGTCCCTATGGCCCTTAGCTGAATGCAGCCCTGCCATGAACAATCCCTGCTCTCAGATCAGTGTCCTGGACATATTATGATTTAGTGTATGTTCTCTCCTTTGTAGAAACTGTAGAATTGCTATACAGAACATGAGCTAGGTTCAGGAAATTGTCACTCTGTATGCATCAAGTTGTAGGTGCAAAACTGGTATAACTCTTCAGGTTTTTAATTCAAGGAAAAATAATCATGTTACATATTATACATGCTGAGCAAGACCATCAACAACCCATGGTATTTAAAAATCTTTAGAAATGTAGCTTTTTAGCTTATCAAGGGCCTCTTGGTTGAGATATGAATAAGCTTTCAGGAAAACATAAGCAGATTTTCCAAAGATATACCTGTGCACATTTTTCTAGGGAGAGAAATTAGAACTTGCACTCATATTTTAAAATGAGTTATAGATTCAGAAAATACTAAGCCATGGTTATGAATGAAATATATATATGATATACAATATGGTATAAATATACACACAAAATTATATACATATAAATTTACATACAAAATTTATACATTCACACACACTTGGTTAATGAGAATACAATAGAAAGGATGTACCAGGAATTATGTGGCTTTGAGAACACCCTGTGCGTGACTACTACAACCCAGACTTACTATAAATGAGATAAAATGGAAGAGCGCTTCCTCTCCCTCCTTTTGTTGGCTGTGCTCTTTTAGATCTAATAAGTAAAAAGATCACTGCATAACACTCAGCCTGTGCTTCTGCCCTGAGATAAAGACAGAGCCAGAGCAGTTGGAGTGAAGGCCAGATCACAGGGCTCTCTCCCATTGTCCACTGTCTGGACCGGACTCACTAGCTGAACTGCCAACCCAAGTTCAACATTAAGGCGATAAAAGTACTTCCACCTGGCACCTCTCTCATCAGACTGGAAGCAGTCCAGGTGTCCATGGTGGACTGAGAGGGAAAGGAGCATGTGAGAGACAGAACCTAAAAAAATCTGCTGTCCTTCCACCCTGCAACTCCCCACACACATGAGCTCAGCATTTGGGCACAGTAAGCATTAAAGTCAGATATGCTATTGTTTAGTACAACAGCAAAATGAATCACTTTCAGTTCAATTTAAAATTTAATTCTTCTTGCTAGAGCCCAACTATATATTAACTAGTGACAGAGCAACCTAATGAATAAAATAGTTAATAATTAATTGTTCTGTGAAACATGATATTTTATACTGTCTTGTAGAAGTTTATAATCATTTTTCTTAATCACTTACAAGCACTTAGAGAAGGTCAGCATTTTTAAACACTTTTTATTTTTAATGACTTGGAACCATAAATACGAAGTTGACAGAACCAGGAGAAATGTTCCTTCCATATGGTCCTATGACCTCTACTCAAACAAGCAACTGCACAGATGATACATAACCTCACAATTTTTGCAATAGGAAAGGTGTCTTGGAACTAGTGGTGTGAAACTTGTAAAAAGGAGTATCAAATTTGATATTCTGCTTTATAAAGCTCCTGCTGCTCCTGGTAAGGTGGTTGGCATGTGGCATGTCCAGGGCCCTGATCTGAACACAGGCCTGCCCCTTGGAGAGCAATGTCCAGGCTCCTTACTCTCAGAGCAGTGACTTGGGCAGAGGTAGATCAAACAAAAGAGAGAGAGATCTTCAAACAGGCAGTAAACATGGCTGTGCTGTAGTTTCTTCGGGGGCCCAGGTCTTGTTTAAGACTCAAGAAGCTTCAGTTCCTATGAGACGTCTGGAGCTGGGACTCTTGCCGTGTTACCAAGGAGACCACTTGGCTTGTTAGGGAATAATTCAGCCACTTCGTTTTCTCCTGGAGTCTTCCTTCTCTGTTTCGTGAGCAATTAAAAATGAAAACATAGACTATGTACCTGTTGTTGTTTTTCTTCTGTGTCCTCTGGTTTGAAAGATATAATTAACTCTGATCGCTGTTGTATACCAGACTCAATTTATCAACATCATCCTGAGTATTTTAATCAAAGAAAGTATCCAATAAATAGGAAAAAAGCCCAGCAGTTTCTAAAGCTGCCTTGTATGATAGCCAATCTGTGCTGCCATATCCTCTTTGACAGACTCTTAATTTAACTTGAAAACCTGTGTTGGTTTATTAAGTGCCAGGTATGTTGTTATTCAGGAACAAAAGGCTTGTTTTGTTTTTAGGGTGAATAGTACTTGCTAATTCAAACACAATGAGAAATAAATTTTTCACTGTAGGGATGTTAAGGGTTTTATTTGTTTCCCCCAAAGTGGATATTTATTCTTTCAACTTTAAGAGGAAGATTATTCTTAAAACTACAAGTATGAAGAGTCCGAGACATTGGAACAGATTGTCATTGGGATAATGTGAAATTGCTGAACTGATGCTTCTTAAAGGTAGACAAAAGTGGTGGTCCCCAATGAGGAACTCCAAAATGGTGCCAGAGTTTCAATAGATATTCAAGTGGTAGCATCTCATCCTAAGTTCAGATCTCCATGAGCATTTCTCATGATTTTCTTCTTCTTTCAATCTACCTTTTGCGGATACTGCTCTTTGAGCTACTGCAATCAGATATGTCTGTAGGAGCAGAGCCCCCTCCTTGTGGGTGAAGCCCAGATAACTCTGGCCATCCCCATGAAATACCAGTACGTCCCAGCCTACTCAGCCCAGCGCTGCCCCTAGCAGGCATCATATCATCAACTTGTCTGCAATGAGCCTGACCTGGCTCCAACCCGTCCTCCACTGTGCAGCCAAAACAAGTTTCCTGAAACTCACGTGTGACCCATAGATGCCTGCTTAAAATGCTATTGCCCTCAGGATGGAGTCCTAATGTCTTAACAGTTTACAAATCCCATGACGATCTGAGCCGGCTACCCTTTCTGGCTGCAGTTCCCGCCATTACTCAACTGGCATCATCCAGTCCGAACTACTTTCAGATTCCCAAACATATCACTCATTCCTTTTTCCATTCAACAGATAAGTCATTGAGTGCTTAATACATGCCAGATGCTGGGAGCACAGACAATGAACAAAACAAACAAAAATTCCTGCTTTCCACCAGGGGAAACAAACAGAAACTTACTAAGTAAAATATGTTAGTATATTAGAAAGTGATCATTTGTAGTGATTAAAAAATACATAACAGGGAAGGAAGATAAAAGTGTCCCTTTGCTTACAAGTCTTTACATAAAAGCTCTTCCTTCTGCTTATTGTGATGAAATGTGTTTCCTCTATATTGCCTGTGCCCTGACTCCTCTCTTACTTACTCACTCATCCTATTGTTCTCAGCTTAGATGTCCATTGCTCCTGAAAGCCTTCTTTTTCCTTTAAAGTCTGTGTTCCATGCCCATCCTATATGACTTCACAGACTTCTACTACTTCCTCTATCACAGAGTTTGTCTCTCTAAATTGCCACTTCCTGATTACATGTTCGCATCCCCCATAGTCTGCAAGCTCCTGGGCACCTACCTCATTCACTGTTGCATTCTCAGCATCCAGCATAGTCCTGGTGGTCAGTGAATACTTCTTGGGTGTAGGGAGGTTTGCCAGATGAGTAAATGGATGGATGGATGGATAGATGGATGGATGGGTGGTGGATTGATGGATGGATGGATAGATGGATGGATGAATGGAGTGTGGAGTGGAAGCATGTAGCAAGAATAACAGAATCTGAGTAACATTGAAAGATCAGGACTATTGGCAACAGCAAGTACACAGAGACTGAAAGTGAAAATCTGATAAACAAAGGCAACAGCACAAAGACCAGGGAAACCACCAAGTCAAGGCATGCACCGCACTTTGTAGCTACTCCTGCTAATCATTACATTCTTGTTACTTACATCAAGAGTACACCATGAAGAACAAGAAGCAGTGATTGAAAAATTATTTATAATTATTTTAATATTTTTTATCTTGTAATTGATAAATTCTATATGATATGTGATTTCTGGACTCATTTACCTGATCCTGGTTGTGAGTAAGTGTTAGAAGAGAGCCCATTGCTATAATAATCTTAAACTTCTTTGGCTTTTGCCTAAGTCTAAGGATTTTCACAACACAAGATTCCTAGTCTGGCTTCTATCAGCTATTGACCAAAAATTTAACAGGACTCTTTTTCTTTTAGCAGTTACTTAAACTTTTGCAGCTACTGAACTTTTCAGGTTTCGGAAATTAATTACTCAGCACCCATTCAACAAATATTTACTTATTCAAGTGGCACTGTGCCACATACTGGGGCACAAAGATGAATAAGGTATGTTCCCTGTTCTCAGTGGCAATCATGTTTGGCAGCAGTTTTCAGACCCAGCATGTGTGCCCATAGGAACACACAAAGACTTTCCAAGGGGGACACAGGAATGAATAGTGCTAACAGAACCCATTTTCAGGTCCTTAAACCAACCTGCCTGGAATGTGCTAGCAGGGCCAGTTCTACTTTTCCACTCCTCTTTCACAATCACTCTGTTTCCACTTTACAAAAAAAAGACATAGTTCTACGTATTATGCATATTGCATAGTACCCCAATTGCACCAATATTGCACATTGCCCCAGTGTGAAAATACCAAAGGAACAACTAAAGATATTAAAGGAAGACTCCTATAATTGAGGTACTACAATTCTCCCAGCCATTTCATAAATGGGTGCATTGCCAATCAATTTTTATTTTTAAGTAAATTGGTATTCAGATTCCCTTATATACATTTAATA
>PVKE010032360.1:0-18530 GCA_004027555.1 Craseonycteris thonglongyai
TTCAGTGCATAGTTATTTCTATTTTACTTTTTGACAGATAGAGAGAGAGACAGAGACAGAGACAGCTAGAGAACCAAACTGTGGGAACTCCCCAGTTCAGCACGTGGGTCCTGCCTGGGCCGGAGCCGGGATTCGATCCTCGGTCCTCATGGCCTCAAAGCGAGCGCTCAACCCGCTGAGCCGTCCCGGCTTTCCCCCAAAATAAAAATTTATAACAAGCTTGAACTATAAAGTCAAGGGAACTTCCCAGAATGTAGAACAGAAGTACGGAGAAGAGAAATATTGGAGAAAAAGTAAGAGATGTAAGAACTCATCCTGGGGGTCAAATGTAAAAGGAAAAAGTCATAGAAAGAGAGACTAGAGAATATAGAAATTAGCCAAGAAATAGTAGAAGAAACTTTCTCAGGGCTGAATAAGGACCTTAATTTTAAAGGGCGCAGAGTATCTGGCAAAATAAATGGAAACAACAACAACAAAACAACCCAACACTTAGACACTTTTCTGCTAAATTCTAAAATTGGTATATCCTAAAATCTCTGAAAGAGATCCAACACGTCACCTCAAAGGAACTAAACTTAAACTGGCAACTGGCTTTTCATCTGTAACCCTCAGTGCTAGACGATAATACAGTAATGACTTCAAAGTTCTGAAAGCACAAGACTTTACCTTACAATTTTTCTCTTTCTTTCTTTTCTTTCTTTCTTTCTTTCTTTCTTTCTTTCTTTCTTTCTTTCTTTCTTTCTTTCTTTCTTTCCTTCTTTCTTTCTCTTTCTTTCTTCCTTCCTTCCTTCCTTCCTTCCTTCCTTCTTTCTTTCTTTCTTTTTCTTTCTCTCTCTCTCTCTCTTTCTTTCTTTTCTTAATTTCTTTCGTCTGTCTTGCTCTCTCTCTCTCTCCCCCTCCCTCCCTCCCTCCCTCCCAGCACAATTGTCAATTAAGTATCAAGGAAAATCAGGACATTTAGTTTCCCTACACCCTTTCTTAGGAATTTACTTGGGGATGTAGCCCTGAAGCATGGGAAGTAAACAAAGGAAGAGAAAGGCATGGGACCCAGGGGACAGGAGAGCAACCCAATCACAGAAAACAGGTAAGAGGAACAATAGGCAGCAAGTGTGCAGGACAATCAGTCTGGGAGACAGCCAGCCCAGACTGGAGCAGATCAGAATGTTCTGCCAGGGAGAGAAGGTCTGAGTAAAGAAGGCAAGTCCTTGTTGTAGGTAATACCCTTGAAAGGATGGAAAACCCAGATCTGAAAAGTGCCCATTATTCTAGGACAAAAATAATGTCTTCAGAAACTCTCGCAAAAACAAGAAGCTGTACCACAAAGTCATTATCCTGATAGCAAGAAAAATGTGTCTAATTTTTAAGCAATTGCTGGAGTATAAGGAAGGGAGTTCATTGGACTTTATGCTGTGACCAATTATTCTTCTTCAAGTGGCCTAGGGACTGTAATCACATAGTTGTAGAAGAGGATTTGGTACAGTAGCTCTACTTGTTTGGGCAGTGAGCAGCATGTAGATGGTGGCATTGATGTAAACACCATTAAGAAAACATTTAGAGTAAACCTATGGAAGCTTGGACGGCAGGGTTGTGGTTGCAGAATGTAAATGTTAACGTTTGCGTTTAATGTGAAAATTGATCTGAGTGAGAGTAGGTTGAAGTCAGGAGGGAGAAGGAAGGGTAGGAGAATCAAAATGTTGACTAAAGTTGATGGCCTGATCAATGGAGGCATGTGAGGGATGTGATTTAATGTCATGGAAGCGACCAAATGGTCTATAAAAAAGATGAAACCACAAATGTTGTGTGAGGTCTTAAAGGAGGGCCGTTTAAGTGAGTTTAAATTCTCATATTTTACAGAGGGGCATCAATGGATGTTGTTTAGAGCTGGTAAGCCAAGAACTGGACTTCTAAATGCTATTGATATTTAGATTAAGTCAGTAACCACCACAGGGCACTGCCTTGGTCCTCCTGCTTTGTTGGTGGGTCAGGGGGGCCTAGGTGGCCATACTCCAGGCTGGTCTCTGGCTGTAGTGAGTTCTTTCTGCTTCCCCAAGTCCACTGTGTCAGTCACATCCCTTTCTGGTCCTGTTCTCCACAGAGTGAAGTTAGGGAGCATTATTTTATAGCACCCTTTCCATCTCAACTGATGGACTGTCCTGGATGCCAGGCATGTATTTGTATAGAGATGGAACATTCCACAAGCTTCCATGCCATCAATTGCGGTCCACAGGATACTGGCCTTGGAGCCATGGAGGACCAGCCGAGAGCCACGGGAATGTCTTCACAGCCTCTGAGCTATGTTCTGCGGATGATGTCTGTATGCTTGACACAGGCTTGGTTGGGTGTCTGGGAGGCCCTGAGAGACCCCGGTGTGTACTGCAGTGGTGGTTTTTGGCGCAAAGGGCCAGCATGCTGTAAGGAGGGAAAAGGAGCTAGCCACAGGTCTGCTGCCCCCTGGGACAGTGTACTGAAGCCTTCGTGAGGACACTGGCTATTGACACAAGCCTGTGACACCCTGTGTGGCCTGTGGTGGGCTGTCTGTACAGTTACCGAAGCTGTGTTTGGCAGCACTTAATAAGTATCAGAGCAGGCTTTCACTTGAAGACACAGTAGACTTTCTGTGGAAAGGACAGAAAGGTGAACCTCTAAACTTTTACTTCATGGACCAAGGATGGTTCACCTGCAGAGATGGATATGGTCACTTGAAGATGCATCAAAATGCCTGCAAGATGAAGTGACCACACAAACAAACAAACAAACAAAGCCCCTTAAAAGCATCAATGGAGAACAACTTCAGAAGGAAATACGATAGTCTAAATGAAAACATGGATCTTCAGGGAAGTCTAAAACTGTGTGTCCAAGAAAGTGAGGGATAGAAGCAAAGAGTGTGGGGACTTGGAGTATCAGGAAAACATAAATAAATAAATAAATAAATAAACAAACAAACAAATAAATAAAATAAAGCTTGGGGGAAAAAAAGGGCATGAACAGAACAGATCATGGATGAGAGAGAGCCAGTTAAAATCTCCAGTAAAACTGAGGGGGGTGGGGTGGGGGGCAGGGCGGGGAAGAGCCCAGGTCTGTCTGCGGTTTTCAGAGACCATCCCATGGAAGATGGTAACTTGGAATCAGAAAAAAAGAGGGAAGCAGAAAGTGGGGCTCACCCTGCATCTCAGTGAGAAGCTGATCTGAAGAGACTTGGGACCTGTTCTTTTGAACACATCCTATAAAAGACTTGGAGGAAAACAAACATTATCTAAAAAGCTTTGTGAAGAAAATCAAAGGAATGAAACGCTCACCGATCAGTCTTCAAACTGAGCAAGCATCTTTGCAGTCTGAGGATTTCAGCCTGAAAAAAGAAAAATCCCAAAGCTTCAGCCGAATCTTGAATGAAGCACATCAAGACCATGTCACGCAAATGCAGAGCAAATCAGTTGAAATGGAACAGCCTGCTTAGAAACGAGAAGAAAAACTCTAACGTGCACGGAAATGTGAACAATGTATCGGAAGGGCAACTTCTATAGGAAGGTGGCTGGAGACACAAAGAACTGGAAAGAACCGGAAAGAACCAGTTCCTTCTATCAGAGTCACATTCTCTCCTCAGGGGAACGTTCTCCAGGAAGTGGGAGGATAGCTCTGTTGGCAAATTGCAAACTCCAGGAACTAAGAAAAAGCTCATAACCAGCCTTGGCTAATGTGGAGTTTAAATGCCAGCCTTTCCCCAGTGGCCTTTCCACTCCTGTAGTTCCCCACGCAGTCCTGCCAAGCCCCAAAGTGTCAGGGGCTTCCCGTGGGTTAGCAGGTCCCCAGGACAGCGGAGGCTTAAGCGGTGGGAGCTCAGGGACCTGGGGGTCGCATGCAGGTTCAATTCAAATTTCATAGCCGTAGACCATAGCATGACATTTGCCTGTGTTTTCTCTCTGCTAAAGGAATTTTGATTTATCTCTTTTCAGTTTAACTGCTGTTATTTAATTGATGCTATCATTGCTCCTATTAAAGTTGGATAGCATTAAAAAAAAAAAAAAGTAACAGCCACCAGAAGAGCTGAAAATGGATGGGTTTTGGAAATTGTTTCTGGGAAGGGAGATGGGGATAAAAGGGGGTGGGGGGTCAGGTCATCAAAGCTCCAGGAACAATGAATGGGTGCTTGGGGCTCAGCCCCACTCCATTCCTGCCATGCCAGGCTTTGGCCTTGTCTTTGGGGATGCTGAGACCCCAGGGGACTGTGTGCTCTGTCACTGTTGGGATGTGTAAATGTCTCCTTGATAATCCCCATGCCACATTTACACCACCTGGTTCTAGTGTTTCTGTCTCCACACCCGCTTTGCACAAAAGAGCACTCCTGCAAAATTTGATTTGGTACTATATGCATGTGACCGTATTTTGCCGTGTATAATGCACACCCACATTTTGGGCCCAAACTATCAAGGGGAAAAAAAAAACATCTCTCATTTTAATTGTTTAATGATTGATTTCTAGAGTTATACTTTTTAACTCATAAGCACAAATAAGAGAATTAAAAACATTTATATAGATATAGAATTAGTACTATCCATATATCATGCACATCCTTATTTTTCCCTCACAGATTTGGGTAAAAAAAAAAAAGAAGGGGAAGCCAGGATGGCTCAGTGGGTTAGGTGCTCACTTTGCAGCCCTGGGGACCGAGGATCGAATCCTGACCCCGGCCCGTGCGGACCCATATGCTGAGCTGGAGAGCTCCCCCAGTTCAGTTCTCACTGGGGCAAGACCCTGGCCCAGTTCCTGCCCTGTGCAGCCCCGCGCCCACCTGTGGAATGAAACTATGTAGAAAAACCGATGATGTGCAACTATGGAGACTGTTCTGGGCCCTCCCCCTTCTCTCTGTCTCTGTCTCTGTATCTCTCTCTCTCTGTCAAAAACAATAAAAATAAATCCTAAAAAAAAAAAAAAAAAAAGTGCGCATTCTACATGGCAAAATACGGTACTTGGAGTAGATGTTAAGTTGTAAAGCATTCACTGAGGTTCTACTGTGTGACAGGCATGGTAATGGGCCCTGCGAATAGAAAGATAAATAATTGGAGCTAAAACACATGATAGAACTAAGATCTGTGTTTCATGGAGCTTAACTACCACTGATGAAAGGGAATCTGTGACCTCACCTCAAACATCTGCCATTCTCCTACCTGGAGTGCATTGTCTTCCTGTAGAGGGAGTTCTTTACTCAGAACCCAGCTACATTCTGTGCTTCTTCCACCAGCCTTGAGGAAACCCTGCCAATGGCCAGGGATTCGTAATAGTCAGAGGTTCAAATTTATAATGTGCTCAGATTTGGTATTGCAGGAGGGCTATCCAAGATCTAAAGACAGAATTGGGGTTTGCCTTTTTTATCCAAATGGTTTGCTGTCCTTTTAAGCTTGAATACCCTCTCAAAACCAAGCCACAAGCAAAACAAGCAAACACAATCCCAACCATTTTCTTTCTGGAAGAGTTGAGTCAATGGAGTCGGAGGGGCTGAGGTAAAGAATTCAAACCCCGTGTTCCGTGTCCAGATGTTAGTCAGGTTCCTGAGGTTTGAGGACTCCATCTTGTTTATTCTAGAACCCCTTATACTCGGGTAGTGCCGAGCACATAATAAGTGCTCAAAAAATTATTGTTCACTGAAAAGTAATTCGTACTGTGTGCTAAAATGGAAGGTGCCAGCAGATAATTCAATAATAAGTTTTTCTCTCAGTTATAAATCTGATCCTGAATACATAAAATGTGTGATCCATGTCTCCTCCCCTAAAAAGCTGAGTGAATGAATGAATAGACAAATAGATGCACCTGTTCAGGGGTTAAAATTTGCTGTGCCAGGGCAGAATTTTTTAGCTCTAACTCCTCTCCTCCATGGGTGAAGCTACTCAAGCACATTTAGCAGACAGAGTAGCAATAGCATATATAGTATATGGACAGCCTCTATTTTACTGTCAGTACCACTTCAACAAAATTAATTTCCTTTGGGGGTTTTTGTTTCTGTATTTTAATGGGCTAATGTAGTGCTCAACACACATTCAGTAATGGTTTTCTTTCTCCTCTCATACTTTGTTTTTTTTCGGTAAGCCACTGATTGATCAAAGGTTTTACTGTCTATCACCCTTTGTTCTTCCCCCACCCTGCAGCATGCTAATTTTATTATGCAAGGAGCTGGCTCAAACCAAAGCAAACAATGTACTTACTCAGACCCAGGAATAGGGCACAGGTGTTTAAGGGTCGCCAGTGGCCAGCTCCAAAGTATCTGTCCCTGATGGGATCTGGTCCTGAGTTATAGGGAAGAGAGGCTAGAGGCCAGGCGGGCCCTGGGCCAGTATGGGACAGCGGGATCAGGAAGGGCTTCGGAAAGGGAGAGAGAGGCAATGTGCTCCATCCTCCTGGCTTGGATGCAGCTGTCACCACTCAGCGACATATTTCCCTGCTCACATTCTCCTGCTTCGATCCCATCCACAAAGTTGTAGGGCGGCATGGACAGTGTTGTATTAAACGTTGAAGACTTTGTTTGCTCTTGTGGGCTGGAGGAAAAAAAAGTACCCCCTTGGTCCTCTGATTTCCCCATCTGTACAATGGGACTCCTAAGATTTGCATGCCGGGAAAGGCGAAGAGGTTTTCTGGCAAGCATGAGTCTAACAGGGCTGACCTTGTCACCCACTACACAAAGCCAGTGAAAGCCACGGGGCAGCTGGCTTCGCTCTTGACTTTGCTCTCCACCCCGGGGGGAGGGAGCTGCTTCCTGCTCAAGGACCACCCTTCAGCGAGATGTTTTATGGGCGCTGCTGCAAACATAGGGGGTGCAGTCAAACAGAGACTCAAGTGCATGGAGCTGGAGATTGCATCCACTCTGCTTCACAGGCATAAATGCCTGACCAGAGGCAGGCATTTCCCCTCTTGGTCATCACCCTATGAAGGGGAGAGCTTTTATTTCCTAAATGATATATTGATCCGATAAAATGATTATGACATCATCTCTACTGCCCATCACCACTCACCATGGGAGAGCATTATGGGGAAAATAAATGCTCCCTGTGGAGGCGGGTAGAGAGATGTGTGTGTGTGTATATAAGAGAGACTGTAAGTGTGTGTGTGTGTGTGTGTACAGATTTTTGACAGAGGAAGATAGGGAGTTCCATTAGTGTTCGTTGATGGCATTCCAGCACGCCCATGCAAAAGTGAGCATCTCTCCTGGGAGCCTCTGGGCGGAGTGGGGGTGGATGGGTTGGGGTGGAGGGTTGCAATGGAAATTAGATGCCGTGAGGGAAAGGCATGGGAAGGATGTAGCAGAGCAAGGCCTTCAGGACTTAAGGGGTGAGAAGTAAAGGACTCTTGTCAGACTTACTACGTATTCCATAAAGTAGAGAGACAGGGAGGAAGAATCTATTGGGTGGCATTTCAGACACCTGGTATATGCCATGCAGAGGAAAGGGGCTGTGGAATGGGGTGTCTGAGTGCTGGATTCTCACACTTTGTAAGCATGCTGTATAGCAATCTTGGGGGAGAGCCTCCTTTACTAAGTTAGCTCCAAAGATCATGGGAAGCTGTCTTCTCCTCAGGCAAATTGTTGGTGAGCTAATGACCTTGAAGTTGGCTGTGTGGCCCTCTACCCATGTAGTGATAGAGGGCTGGGATGGGGTCGGGCGGTGGCGTTGTGGTGGGACCCCAAAGCAGCACTAGCCTTGACCACGTGTCCCTGACAGTGGCTGAGCCTGAGTCCTCGGTGACTTCTCTGGGTCCTAGAGAGCTGAGGGTATGGGTGGAGGCTTGCTCTGACTTCAGTGGGTCTGAAGGAACAGCTGCACCTGGGGAGATTTTCCCTCTTGACTAGATGGACTGTTTCTCAAAGCATGGTCACAGATGGCCATGAAACTTTGACCTACCTGGGAACTCTGGGAGAGAGAACACATCCAACCAAGCCTTGGCCGCTGTGAAAACAGCTTTGCATGCTGGGTAATCCCCAAGAGAGGCTGGGTGTGTGCATGCCCACATACACACACACACAGGCACACATACACACTCTCTTACAAAATGTATAAATATTTGAGACTAAAAGTAGTTATCCTGGGAAGAAATCTAAACCAGGTTGGACTCTCTGACCCTTAGGGTTTAGTGCTGTTTTAATTTTGAATTACACATGAGGGGGCACATCATGGTTTTCGTGTTTGGGGCCCTGGTCAGTTTGGATGCTTTGTACCTGAAGTTCCCTAAGTGGCCGGAGCTATGAGCACTGGTGGTGCTCTTAGGAATCTGTGGGCCCGGTAGACTCAGGTGCAGCCTGATGAGCTGTAGACCTCATGGGAACCTTTGGAGCCCCCCGCCTCCTCAAGTCCAATGAACTGTTCTTATATTCGAGTTGCTACTTTTGGAACTCAACTTAGTGGCAGAAGACATACGAATGCAAGTTTAGAGAAGAAAACTAACAGTATCCTTGTTCTACTGTCCCTGCCTAGGTCAGTTCAACTTTGTAACACTTACGTGGCTGCCAGATCTCCTTGGTTCTTTCCCTTCAGGCCCCTGCCTACCCCTCCGAGGGGAGCCAAGAGGCCATGAAACCCCCAACAGCCTTCAAGAACATAGCCATGCAGATATGGATTCAGAGAAACAGATAACTGTTCAAATGGCAGGCTGACAGATGTCCCGTTTTACACAGGACAGAAAATTCTACGGTCTCATTTCAAACAGTATGTGTGGCCAGCCTACTGACACCCTGAATTTAGCCCAGTGAGAGCAGGCTGACCGTATCATTTGAAATGGGACAGTACTGGAGTTTCCTGTCCCATTTAGAAACTGGACATCTGGTCAGCCTATCAAATAGGCTTAAAACGTTAGGTGATGGTACCGATTCAGACCTTCAGTCCGTTAGCTCTAACACAATGCCAATACCACTCAGGAACCAAACAATACAAGTAAGGAGGGTTTGATGCACATACTTTCAATTTTTTTTTGTGTTTTCACACAATTTGCTTTCTAAAGCGTGCTTCAATAGTTTTGATTTTTTAAACACTGAGAGAAACTCTGGGACTGGGGTGCTTCAGCAGGTTCTAGAAATGTCTTGAGCCCAAAAGCCTCCTGTATCATGACTCCAGATTCAATAGTTTCTAGACACAATTGTCTGCTGGGATACTTGGTAACTGGACATTAAACTTTCATCATATGTTCCAAGGCCATCATATGTCTGAGAGAAACATGTTCAAGGTGTTAGTGTCACTATCATTAAATTATGTCATTAGGTTCCATGAGGAGACAGAGGAATGAGTGGCCTCGTATAACCACCTATACGTTCCCATGCATAGTCTGTTAGGACGGATGTTGGACTTGGAGGGGTTCACAGCTTCTGGCTTCTGAGCTTCCACCTCTTTGCTACTTACGCGCCTTTTTCAAAATGCAGTGACCCAATGCACTAAACCACCCTCACCAGACTCGGAATTGAAATAACAGAGCATTTGACTTGTGGCTGTACTATGACATATTGTATTAGCCACTACTGAAAGTAGCAAGAGAGATAAAAAGGGGAAAGCAGCAAGCTTTAGGATACCAGTTGTGTGGGGGAGCAAGATTTAATGCCACTGGAAAAAGAATGAAGAATAAGAGAAAAGAAAGAGAAGAAAACCTAAGCAAGCCCAGGAAGGTATATCGTGGTTGAAGTCCAGGAACCATTCTGATTGCCCCTGTGTAACTCCAATTTTCTCTAGTCCCTTTACAGTAGTAGACTCTTTAATCGGACTTGTCTCTGACAGGAATGAAGCTTTGAATTTTTGACTTGGTGATCCGCAAAGTATGCCTGTCTTGGGCACACCCTATTTTGGGTCACAAGACACCTTCACTCAGCTTTCAAAGTCTTACACCTTCTCAACACATCTTACCACACATTCATGTTTGTCTCTCTGTCCCCCTCAAATTCTAGCTCTGTTTCTTTTGGGATTGTCTCCTCAGTGGCTTCTCTAGATGTTGGACTCAGTTGCAAAGTTAGAACTGTTTCTACTGAAGCTCCACCACTTACCAACTGTCCCCTATCCAATTCCAGCATCAGTGTTTCTGACTGTAAAGTGAGATAGTAACGGTACCTAGCTTCTTAGTCTAGTACCTGAACTACAGTTAAGTACTTGGCCAATGCCAGCTGCTATAAAACATAGATAGTAATAAATAATCTTGGTTGATTGAGGGTCCCATGTGTATGTAGGACAGGCATGTCCAACCTACGACCCAGGACAGCTTTGAATGTGGCCTAACACCAATTCTTAAATCTTATGAGATTTTTTGTGTGACTTTTTTTAAAAGCTCATCAACTATTGTTAGTGTCAGTGTATTTTATGTGTGGCCTAAGACAATTCTTCTTCCAGTGTGGCCCAGGGAAGCCAAAAGGTTTCCTGATTGTGATTCTGGAAAAGGCTCTACAGTCAACCACACATGTACAATGAAAAAAAACCTCTTTGAATATAGAGACAGACACAACCATCACAATTGTGGTTCAGTTGTGGCTCCTCGAATAAACTCTCATTGTACATCCTGGCTGTCTAGTTTGTGCTGAGTTTAATCCGTCTTATTTTCACAAACCAAGGCATGTTTCAAAAACGGTCTTTGCAGCTATCTTGAGAAGAAGCGATGTGCTGATCTGTTCCCCAAACAGGGCAATGGCTCTTACTGACATTGCTCCTTTGTTTTTCCTTTTTTCTTGGAGTTTTCTCAAAAGCTTTCAAGAGATGGGAGTGAAGGATGGGACTTTAAAAGAAAGGAAACCAAGAGGGAATTAAGAGCTCTAGAGATCCATTATACACAAGCACTATTTTGGAAGTCAAGACTTAGAGATATCAAATGTTAAGTCTTTTTCTCCACAACGGATGATTTCGTTACAGCTATTACAGCTAAATTGTGTGGTTGTGAGAGTTTGTTGGAACAAAGGAAAGAAACTCACAGCTCTAATGATTGGATGGCACTGGAGGGATTTCTGCTTCTGATGTTCTTTGTATCACTCACAGAGGATCAGACACTTCCTGTAGGCACCCAAGCCTCTGTTCTTCCTATGCTTATGCATGCACGAGGCTACTGCCCAGGCTGACCTTGACAAAGTCTAGAAGATTCTCTAGCACCCTCCTGTCAGGATGCCAGGGCCCACGTGTTCTTACTTCCCCTCTTAACAACTGTCACAGGCTCGCTGTAAAGACCCTGCTAAACCCGTTCAGACTGAGAAGCATGAGATTATCAGTAGGTTGCTCTCTCCTAACCATGGGCACGTTTTAAGTCGAGGCAATGCCTTCATCCAAAAGAATGAGTCTACAATGGCAGCAGTTCAGGCCTCGGGTGTATGTTATAGCAGGAAAAGGCACTGAAGAATGGGTGATTTAGTGCAGGGCACTCAGAATCTCTCCAAATGATACCACACCCGTGACCTTTACTGGTGCTTTAAGAATATGGCAGCAATTATGGTCTGCAGAAAGCCTGGTACCTACAGGAAAAAGGAAGTTTGGAAAATATAGTTCAATCCCGTTGCTATATAGCAGATACATCAAGGATATGGCCTCACACCTGAGTGAATTACCGAATGTGAGAAGGACACGGAGTCATCTAATTCCGACCCCCACAAGCTACTAAAGTAAAATCGGAAAGTCTAGTGCCTCTTTCAGAGCTGTGACGATTCTATAAAGATGATACGGAGGTCATTTATAAAGCTACTTTCTGGCCTAGACCGTCACTGGATTAGAGCTCTTTTTCTTCCCCCGCGCTAGCGGCTGCCTTTTATGTCAGCCCCGCTTTCCCGCAAAGCAGCACAGGTTTGATCACCGCCCAGGCATTCCTGTCTGCGGATGACGAATGGGGAACAAAGCCCCCCGGCCCAGGGCCCTGTCCCTACACCACGCTCAGAGTGCATAACTCAAGTTTGTGTCTTGGCAAGATGACGAATGACTGCACATCATGCGTCATAAATTATGGGATCATTCATGAAGCGTCGAAACCGTGAATGCCAAGCCCTTGAAAGCTAAGGGGCTCCTGGGGGGATATCGTGGGAACGAACAACCCAGCAGCCCCTGTCTGAGTGCTGCGTAGGCAAGGCCGTCTACCCTGCGGTATTGCCCGCAGTTAACTTTTTATCTACTGACCTCTGTGCAAGTTTCTTTCTTTCATTTTAAAGATTTATTTTATTGTTTGGGAGAAGTTGAGAGAGAGAGAGAGAGAGAGAGAGAGAGAGAGAGAGGGGGAGGGGGGGGGGGGGGGGGGGGGGGGGGGGGGGTGGGGGATGCCCAGAGCACTCTTTATAGTTGTACATCATTAATTGTGACATAGTTTCATTCCACACAGGTGGATGTGAGGCCATGAGCAGCAGGAACTGAACTGGGGACCTCCCACGTGGGAGGTCCATCCTCCGCTGCCATCTCAGCGGTTACCAGTTGAGCCACAGTTCAGCATATGGGTTTGCATGGGCCGGGGCCAGGATTTGACCCCTGGAGCCTGTGAGTGCAAGGCAAGTGCTCAACTTGTTGAGCTATCCCAGCACCCCTGTGTGAGTTTCTTAGAGCTGCCATAACAGTGCTATAAACTGGGTGGCTTAGACAATGTCTCAGTTCTGGAGGCTAGAGGTCCATAATCAAGGTGTCGGAAGGCCCATCTGTCCTCTGAAGTAACTAGGGAAACATCTATTCCAGGCCTCCCTTCTAACTTCTGGTAGCCTCCCATGTTCCTTGGCCTATAGGTAGTCATCTTCTCTCAGTCTCTTTGCATTTTTTCCCTCTGTGCATCTCTCCCTCTTTATATGGCATTCTTTTAATTTATTGTTTTAAAAAGATTTGTTTGTACTGTTTTTGACAGAGAAAGAGAGAGAGATACAGACACAGAGACAGAGATAGAGAGAACGGGGAGGGCCCAGAGCAGTCTCCATAGTTGCACATCATTGGTTTTTCCACATAGTTTCATTCTGCAGGTGGACGCGGGGCTGCACAGGGCAGGGACTGGGCTGGGGTCTCACCCCGGTGAGAACTGAACTGGGGGCGCTCCCCAGTTCAGCATATGGGTCTTCACGGGCCGGGGCCGGAATTCGATCCTCGGTCCCTGGGGCTGCAAAGTGAGCGCTTAACCCACTGAGCCATCCTGGCTTCCCCGGCATTCTTTTTTATAAGGACACTGGTTCTGTTGGACTAACGCCTGCCCTACTGCAGCATGATGTCATTGTAACTAATTCCTGCAACAACCCTATTTCCAAATAAGGTCTTTTTCTGAGGCTGTGGGAGGGTAAAGACTTTAATATATGAATTTTGGGGACACCATTCAACCCATAACAATCTCATAAACCTCAATGTTTGTGAGGAGGTCACTTTCAGGGAGTCATAAATACCTAGTCTCACTTGTTCTTATCCATCTCATCTCACACACACACACACACACACACACACACACACACACTTATGCAGACACACACCTGGCTGCTTTTAAAGAAGCATTAGCCCCCCTCTGCCCCATTAGGATGGCAGAAAACTGTGGGAAAGCATGTGGGAGCCCAAAGCTGGGTGCTGAGGGGTTAACGGTGGAGGCTGGACATTCCCTTCCAAGACCAGTATTCATAGCTTGAGGCCTTTAGGAGAATGGAGACAAATGTTTCTGCTCTCTTTACCTCTGCCCTGGCTGGCTGGGAGCCTGTGTTCTTTGAGAGGAGGAATCTGATCACCCCAGAGAATGACCAAGTCCCACAGACCACGGGGAAATGGGAAACTGGCCACCGTTGCTTCGTAGACAGCCCGCCCGCCTGCACGCTTGCTGCAGTGAGTGAGCAGTGAAACCAAAGCTACCTAGTCTTCATGATAAGTGTGTCCCTGCTCTTTTTGTTTTATTTTTCTCTCCGAGGCTGAGGGGGCAGCTCTCTGTAGGGAGCCCCTTCTAGAGCTGCTCTTCAGAGCCACAGAGCGGAGCTGTCCCAGCTTTGGGAGCAAGGCTGCTGTCAATGTCTGCTCACCCGTCCCATTGGGATGGGGGTTGAAATCTAAGACCTGCGCTTACATGGTGGTGAACATTTTTCCTCAACCTCGAAACTCTGTCTGCCCAGAGGAAGTGATAGATTCTTTGGTTTGCCCTCTCCAACCCCTTTGTTTCCATTTTCCTCCTGTTCTTAAATCTGCTGCCCACAGTGTAGAAAGCAGAACAGCCTCCAAGCCTGAGAACACCTCCTTCGAAGGGAGTCAGGGCCACTGAAGTCTTTTTTCTTGTAGAGGAAGCCCCCGCCCCCAACACATAGGGGTATGAGCCAGGGTGGATGCAATCATGAGCCCAGGGGCAATTACCCAGACGCCTCAGAGCCTTTGGCCAGAGGCACCACTGTCCCTGTGCAAAGCCAACACTGAACCCTTTGCACTCACTGAGCTACTTGCCTTGTAGAGAGCCTGGGGCCACTGGTTGGTCTCCACTCTCAGCCTGTCCCCCTCATGGCTAGGGGACAGGGAACCATGGACAGGAACCAATCTAGAGTGCTCACAGGGCTATGGGACAGTCACAGGAATTCTCTCACTCACACAGTCATAATGTGTAAAGCATAACCAGGAATGGCACCCCTGCCATGTGCCTTGGTTGCATCAGCTGTTCTCACAACAGTCCTGTAAATAGATCAGCTCACCATCATTTTTTACAGAGGTGGCCAAACAAGGCACTCGAATCACCAAGGGGCACCTTAACATGCTCACTGACCACGAAAGATCAGCATTAATAATAATAATAATTATTAAAAAAAACCCACAACACTATTTTGGGACACACCCTGTCAAAGATTCTCTCTTTGAACAAACTTTGGTCAGGTGCCTCTGAAATCTCTTTTCAACGAGGCCTTGATGTGGGTGCCGTGTTTGTCGCTGCAATGTCCAAGCTGGCGGGAGCCTCGCTAAGTCAGTTGCACTGGACCGCTCCCCGTCCTCAATCTGACCGCCCTCCAGTGTGATCTGGTTCCTTATTCTTCTCCACCCCCCAGGTGATGTCTGATCAGCCAGGTTGCCTTCAGCCACACTCCTGTTAGGTCGGTTTAGCCAGAATCCCCCCTGACCCCTGAATTTTCCTCTTTAGTAATTTTCCATGCACGGACCGCACCTTGGTTCCTTGGCTAGAAATCTCCACTTTTCCTTGTTGTGTTGGGAGGTGAGCCCAGTCTGTCTCCCCTGCTGCCGAGCCCCACCGCAGGGCTCCCTATGCGTGCATACATCGCACTCCACTAGAGTTGGCCTTACTGTTCTCTAACAAATGTCCTGAATGACTCTAACAACCCCAAGGGACTCACACATCGGGGCCTTTACAGGGAGAGGAGGCAGCACCTGTAGCCAGGGAAGCCAGTCCAGCATTTATGATCTTCTTGGCCAGGGGAACCTTATGGAAATATTCAGCGAGCAGGCCCACCGCTGCCAAAGGAGCCACAGAGAGAAGAGAGAGCTCGCTGGGCAGCTCAAGGTGTCAGGCACAGCAGCTTCTGGGACTCAATGCGCCTCTGTGGGAGGGGTAACTAATGTGTGGAGAGGATTCCTGAGGGTGATTTGCACTGAGGGTGTCAGTACTGAGAAGCAGGAGGAAAGAGAGCAATTGGATGCCACACTTGTCCCCTCTCTCTCTCCACCCATCCTAAGTATCCAGTTAAAAAAGAGATTTAAGGGATGTCAGGACAGCTCAGCAGTTGAGTGATTGCCTCGCAATTGTGAGGTCTGGGGATTGAATCCCGGCCCTGGCCGGTGAAAACCCATATGCACAACTGTGGAACAACTGGTAGCTGCTGAGATGGCTCAGAGGCGAAGGTTCTCGCCTCCCATGTGGGAGGCCTCCAGTTTAGGTCCTGCCCCACGAGGCCCCACAGCCACCTGTGTGGAATGGAACTATGTCGCAACTCACGATGTACAACTATGAAGACTGCTCTGGGCCCTTCTCCTTTCTCTCTTTCTTTCTCTCTTTCTGTTTCTCTCAAACAATAAAATCAATATTAAAAATAAGAGAAAGGGATCTAATATTACTTAGACAAGGGAAGGAAAGCAATTGGGCTTTCTATTTTTCTTCTTTCCTGAGAGCGTGTAGAGTGACTGCTATTAAAGGTAGAAACAACAACAACAAATCTCCCAAAGTTCTAAACCCGTGATGGCTTGCTGGTCCTGGCTCTGAGTCTGGCAGGCCAGGGTCACTGTTGGTGCCAGCTCTCTCGTGATAAAAGTCACCTTGGTGACAATACCAATAGCCAAGTTATTACTGAGGCTCCAGTGAGCTGTGCTGGGGGTGCCCCTGTTTTGTAGTTCTCACATCCAGGCACAGGGGCACAGGGTCTGAAGACAGAGAATACAAAATTTTAAGCCAAAGCAGTAGCATGTGGCAGGCAGAGGGCAGGGGTGAATGCCACCAAGCTGTGATCAAAAGATAATGGTGAATGTTTAAATTAAAAAAATATATTTATTACAGTAAAAGACTCATTGTTTGAAGCGAGGGGGTGTATTTATTGGGGGAGTTAATGGCAACATGTCTTTTACTGTAATAAAAACATTTTTATTTAAAAATTCACTATATATTTTGATCATACTTGCACATTAAAACCTCCATATACTTAGGATCCAAAATGTTTACAACACTGGCTAATAGCAGGACGCAGCAAATGATGGCCCCGTGGGGCAAATCTGACTTGAGACCTGTTTTTGCTTTTTGTATGGTCCTTGAGCTAAGCATAGTTATTCCATTTCTAAGTAGTCGAGACAAAATTCAAAGGAAGAATAATTTTTGTGGCAGCTGAAAAATATGAAATTCAAATATCAGTGTCCATAAATAAAGTTTTATTGGAACACAGTTGGTTTGTCTAATACTGGCTGTGACTACTTTTGCACTAAAATAGCACAGTTGTATAGTGGTGACAGAGATGACCCACAGATCCCCAAACAATTATTATCTGGCCCTTCACAGAGTTCATTGACTCCTGGCTAAGAGGGATTGAAATCGCAGCTCTCACACAGGCTGTGTGACTTTGAGCTAGTTCTCTAGCCTTTGTGAGCCACAAGTTTCTCATCTGTAAACGGAGATAATCGTCACACCTGCGTCTTGGGGTTAGGAGGATTACCTGAGACATCGGATGTAAGGAATGTTCTTAGCAACTGGCCTCATGCAGAACAAGGGCCCAGTAATAGTTTGGTGGTGTTATTCTGTTTGTAAAACTCAAGGAAGAGGGATTGGCCCTGTGATGGAAACTGCTGGTTTGCTGACCCTGTGGATCTGATTAATGTGCTGGTTCAGATGTTGGAAAAGCTAAATATTTGTTTTCCCAGGGATGGCCATAAGATACAAGTTGCCGAATGAGACATAAATGAAAGTTTGCTCTGAGTGTTCAGGGAAAACCTTTGCTTTCCTAAGAAAAGGAATGGCATGGTTGAATGCTGCCGATTTTCATCTTTCTACCTTGACTATAGGTGTGATTTCTGGAGCCAGGGCAGTGACTTTGGGTCAATGAAAACAGTGGTCAGTAGAATTACAGAGACCAATTGTCCTGACATTGTTAAGCTGCTGAGTCAATGTCATCAACTACCCACCTTCAGACTTCTCTTTGTTTAGTAGACCATTGTAAGTCAGGTGTTCTATTCATTGTAACTGAAGGCATTTCCGATTGTTCTATACTTTTGGAAGTTGAGTGGAACACCAAGGACTTGTATGCCAGAAGAAAAGGTGTCTGAGTGAGGAAATCTGAAGTGACCAATAGATATAGGGACATAGAAGTATATCTTTTACTTCTGAGTCCAGTTAAGAAACGTAAGACCCAGGAGCTCAGAGTTCTGGTTAAGCTCAGCTTTGGTAAGGAGGAGCATCGTAGCAAGGACACGTTTATTGTCTTTCCTCAGTAGAGCTGATAGAGAAGAACAGGACCTATGAGAATTCCTGAAGCTGCTAAGAAAAAGATGAAGTTAATTAAAATATATACTATTCTCCTAATAAAAATTTATAAACTTCTAGAAAACACACATATATTATATTCCTTCTTAGAGTAAGTAAGCAGTCTGAAGGAAGTATGGATTTTTTTTTTCCTGATCTAAGCAACTCTAAATAAGGACAGCCTCAGGAGGCACCTGGAGAAGTATGCAAGATCTGACAATTAAGTTCATGAACTTGTCACTGTGTGCTTACATTAGCAGCACTGTACAAACAACTCAGTAATGTTTCATGATCTTGGTATATCAGTGTCTCACAGCTGTGTTCATGATGTGTGGCAATGTTTTGCTGAGTGGCATTTATTATTGTTGAGTGTTTTTGTGTGCCATCTCAAGAATGCTGGAGCTTGAATTATTAGAGCAATGAACAAACATTGAATTTCTTGTTAAACCTGGCAAGAGTGGAAATGAAATCAGGGACCTATGAGTTCAAGTTTATGGGGAAAATGCCATGAAGAAAATGGTAGTGTATAAATGGATTAAATGTTTTTCTTTTTTTTTTAATATTATTATATTTTATTGTTAAATTTAATGGGGTGACATTGGTTGGTAACAATCAGACAGTTTCCCAATGGACAACTCCACATCACATCACCCATGCATCGCATTATGTGCCCAGCTCCC
>PVKE010032361.1:0-18532 GCA_004027555.1 Craseonycteris thonglongyai
GCCTGGGCCGGAGCCGGGATTCGATCCTCGGTCCTCGGGGCTTCAAAGCGAGCGCTCAACCCGCTGAGCCGTCCCGGCTTTCCCGAAAATAATTTTAATATGTAACATATATGTTTACAGCTATTTCCAGATATTATATATGTATATATATGTATGTATGTCTATATGTATGTATGTCTATATATATGTCTAAATATATATATAGAGAGAGACATATATATATAACTTTGAAGAACAGAATTGCTGTTAATAGAGATTTTACTTAATAATCATCAAACTAAAGGCTAAAAAAGCTAAAATTTGCATTTATAAGAACACAGTGCTCATTTTTATACTTTCAAGATCTACATACAGCATGAAACATGCTCAGTTACTGCCAAGTTTTGAAGCAAAAGCTTCCACTCCCATATTTAATCTGAAATTATTTTATTTTATATTACTTTATATTTTATTCATATTGACCAATTATCATAGTGCTAAGAGAGCCAATATATTATTGGGTCATTGTGGATAGTAACTGAAAAAGAAAGAACTTTCATAAATTATTTCATAGTCTTAGAGAAGAACACATTCTGAATCCTGCAGTTTGGGTCAGAGCCATTGTAGAGGCCTCCACACTTAAAAAGAAGTTTTGAATTTCATATGCTAAACTTCAGTCTTAATTTTTTTCTTTCTAACGATTTGGCTTGGGTTCATAGCTTGCTTATAGCGATTCACAGATTTTTAAGCCTCCAAATCTGCAAAATTACATTTCATACATACTGCCCACTAAGAAAGTCTGCACCTCTTCAATCTGGCTTGCTCATCTGTGGTCTGACAGATGGATGCTACCCACAGGCAGAGAAAACCTTATTTTAAAAATAAAAATAAATTAATTAAATCAAATTTAAATCTCACATCAAGTTGGAAAGCATTTTTATTGAAAATAATATTAGAACTGATGGAGCACTGTTTTAATATCCATTTTTGTCTGTAACTGAAGGTACTTTTTAAATCTTTGTTTTCAAGCTAATGCAAGTGCCATTTATCAAAATTTGGTAGGGCAGTCAGAATGCAGTAAGATGATGTGCAGACATTGACTCCTTACAAATATCCATCTTCACATTTTGTTTTACTAATGAGACGTCTGATCTTGTTTGAAGCAACAATGAGCCAAGCCACAAATACTAGATGGTGATTGAATAACAAATAATTAGAATCCTGTTTCCTCTATCCTCTAGTAGCCAGTGGTAAACGGTGTGACTCTGCTCTGAAATATCATTTGTTTTATTGTTTCCAATTTATGGGTTAGGAAACAGAGACAAATAAGGAAAGTGACTGCTAGCTCCTGCAGTTAGAGACTGAACAAGATTTGAGCCAATTTTATTCTATTTTCAAATCCTGTTTTGTTTTTTTTCTACTTTGTTGCCTTTTCCTCATAAATTGTTTTCCTTGAGAACTTCTATTAATCTTTGAAACCTGGTATCACTTATTAATAGCTGGGTCAGGTTCTGATGTACCCCGGTCAGGGTACCTGCTCATACCCTATATCCTGAGTATATATATATTTATATTTATACTTATATGAGAGAGAGAGAGAGAGAGAGAGAGACGTAGTGCAATGCATTAGAGTTATTTCTAACCATAGGATCTCTAGTATTTATATTAAACCATATAAAGAAGTGTATAAAATATTGAAAATTTTTAATTCAAAATATACAAAAAATGTATTCAGGATCAGCTACCAAAAGAGGCATAATTTTTAGTGTTTTCTGGAACAGAGTTCCCTAAGCAATAAAACCTATTCTGAAAAAGTTTATCAAAAGCAGGGAGGAAAACCTGTATGGGCAGGATACAATTATTATTATTTTTTTTTTGCAATTTTTTTTTTAAAGATTTATTTTATTGATTTTTGACAGAGAAACAGAGATAGAGACAGAGAGAAGGGGGAGGGCCCAGAGCAGTCTCCATAGTTGACATTAGTTTTCCATATAGTTTCACTCCACAGGTGGGCACAGGGCTGCGCAGGGCAGGAACTGGGCCGGGAGCCTCCCACATAGGTCCCGGCAAGAACTGAACTGGAAGCACACCCCAGTTCAGCATGTGGGTCCACATGGGGCGGGGCCGGGATTCGATTGTTGGTCCTCGGGGCTTCAAAATAAGCACTTTACATGTTGAGCCATCGCAGCTTTCCCACAATTATTTTTTTAAATAATTGTATTAATGTCCTATTATATGTTGGTTAAATATAGAAAAGAACAGAATTTATTATATCAAAATGAGATAATGTTATTTTTTTCTATTATAATATTTTCCTTAAGCATTTATATATAACTATTTAAAATACTAAACGTACAAATCAATATTTATTTATTTATTTATTTATTTATTTATTTATTTATTTTATTGTCTTTGACAGAGTGAGAGAGAGAGAGAGCATGATATGGAGACAGAGAGAAAACTGAACTGGGGGAACTCCCCAGTTCAGCACATGGGGCCGCACGGCCGGGGCTGGGATTCGATCCTAGGTCCCCGGCGCTGCAAAGTGAGTGCTTAACACACTGAGCTGTTCCAGGTTTCCCCAAATCAATATTTATACAGATAAATTATATTCTGAGTTTCTTTTCATCTATAAATTTTAAAGAACAAAGCAGGGTAACAATTCAGATGTGTCTAATGATTCAATTAAGCGACACAGAAAATGTATTAAATGTCTTAGTCTAGTTGATCTGCCATAATTAAATATCATAGACTGAGTGACTTAAACAAGAACATTTTATTTTCTCACAGTTCTGGTGTCTCTAAGTAAAAAAATAACAGTGTTATCATGGTCAGTTTCTGATAGGAGCTCTCTCCCTGGCTTGAAGGTGGTTAGTCTCACTGAGTCCTCATAAATGGAAAGAAAGAGCAAACTTACTGGTGTCTCTTTATGTAAGGGCATTAACCCTATCACAAAAGTCCTATTGAATGGTCTCTTATAACCCTAATTACAAAGGTTCCATCTCCAAATACTGTCACTCCATAACTGCCTAATAGTTTAAACAAAACTAGTTAGGATTAATGGAAAGAATAATGTCACTTTTGAAGTGATATCTGATTTAATTTTAGAATTACTATTGAGTAATTAATACATAATGTGTGTGTATGTGCACAGGTGTGCACGCACATGATTGTAAGCATGATGCATGAAGCAGACCCATTTATAGTTCACCAGGAAGGTTGAGAGTATTAATATTGCATGCCCATTCTGAAAAATCCATTTTATCAAAATGCTGTCCTCCCCAATGCACACTGAAAGAACTACCAACTAAATTAAGATACCTTTTCTTTTATGTACTTTTTTGTTACTGTTAATATTAGGGCTACGTTTTTCATTTGTGTTCTTTGATCTTTTGTTATTTTCTTAAATCTGACATAGTAGTAGTACAAAAAAGGAGCATATTGACAAGTAATACTAGCTAAATAGTTTAGTGTGCTATAAAATCAATGAAGTTTAGTGGTTAAATAACACTTTGGTAAGTATATTTCTTTTCCTCCCAGTCAGCTATGGTGGTGATTTTGAAAAGGAAGTAGTGACCAGTTCATGCATTTAGCAAATCCATTTTCTTTTTAAAAAATAAGTCTTTAGTATTATCAGATTATTAAATGAAAAAGTTAAACTTGAGTTAGAGAAAGAAAAAAAATTTAGAAAACTATTAAAAGAAAATTACCCACCACCCCCCCCACCCCAAAAAAAAGAAAAGAAAATTAAAATAACTGTTAAGGTCAAGCTTACCTACTCCCTTAAATTACACTAACCTTTCTCATTTAAACTTTTCTTTTTTGAAGTCTTATTGAGAGAGATCAAAAAAGAAGTAAGGGAAGCCGGGATGGCTCAGTCGGTTAAGCGCTCACTTTGCAGCACTGGGGACCGAGGATCGAATCCCGGCCCCGGCCCGTGCGGAACCATATGCTGAACTGGGGAGTTCCCCCAGTTCAGTTCTCTCTGTGTCTCTGTATCTTTCTCTCTCTCTCTCTCTCTCTCTCTCTCTCTCTCTCTCTCACTCTCTCTCTCTCTCTGTCAAAAACAATAAAACAAAACAAAACAAAAAACTATGGAGACCACTCCAGTCCCTCCCCCTTCCCTCTACCTCTCTGTCTAAAAAAAAAAAGAAGTAAATGTTTTCTGACTAAATAATTTGCTAAGTTTAAAAGAACAAACTACTACTGTAAAAAAAAGTCAAGGAGAGATTATATACTAAGAGTAATGTAAGTCTTGCACATGGAAAATTTAAAAATATAAATATTGAGCTTTTCAAGTTCGAATTATATATATTACTTAAATAAAATAACTTATGGAGTTGATCATAGTTATCTAAAAATGTCTTCTAAATTATTTTGTCTTATAAAATCTGGCATTTGATTCATTATTTATCTGATATAAGTGTTGGTGTTATATATGCAAAACCTTTTATATAACATATTTTAATCTCTGAAGAATAGTTCCAACTATTTTAAAATGACAATCAATCCTTTAGATTATTTGAGAAACAATTATCTTGCATAAGTTAATTTTCATTAATTTAGGGATACATATTTTTCTTAATAGGAAATTGTTTCAGTGTAAGTCTGTTAGATTGTTTTTTTTTGTCAATAACAGAAAAACATATTTTTGTGTCTGTTTATTCCTACATGACAGGAAAAGGTAAGATTCTGTTGGATAAATCTGTCTATATCTGAATCTGGATTGGGGACCGAGATCAGTCTTTCAATAATAATACACTTTAGCTAGAATCAAATATAGCTAGGTACTTGTTTTAAACATCTTGAAGCATGTTAAAGAGTTAATAAACATTTGTAATATTTCATGACACTTAGGATGGAAGTCTTCATAGAATACACAAAAAAAGTCTCAGAGGGCTTTATTCTCTAATGTTACCAAATACCAAAATTAAGACTTGATGCTGACCTAGTGAAAAAGGAAAGAATTTGTGTTAGTAGAATTTTGTATATATATTTATAAGAAAAGGCAAAGGGAACATGGAGAAGGAATTCAATAAATACAAGAAAAGCATACGCCAATTCTCTGTCCTCACATGCACATCTTCATTACTATTCCTCCTTAGTGTGTCTGTGTATTCTATAGATAAATTTTCCTCTCTTTTTCTATGTATTTTTAAGTCCAAAACTCATGTATTCAAAATTTTCTATTAATGGAAACGCAGACTGAGATTAGAATCTGTCATTTTAAATTACAAATTCCCATGAAGATCTGTCTTTTCTTAACTCCTGTAGTCGACATCGATACTATCTGTTGTTGACAATGAACACAACTTCATAATTTAGAAATATACCCACTAAGAACCCAGTTTTGTGAGCTTGAGCATGGTGATTTAAAAAGAAAAGTGTGTCATCATGACTTATAAATAAATACATTCCAAATATTATTTTCACAATTAGAAAGGATCTCAAGTAAACCATAAGCTTAGTCCCTTGGTCTTTCCCACCATTCAATTAATATAATCTTGGTAATGTGTAGTTAGTGATGACTGATATTTGTTGTGTTATGCAATACCTCTGTGAACCATGGGGAAAGCATTTGCTATTCATTTTAGTTTCCTACATAGAAAAAAAAATAAAGATAATAACATTAGTTACGTATATCATAGATTTCTTGAATGGGTAACAAAATAACTAAACAAACAAAAACCAAAATACATAAAGAATATAACTTGTTTGGTATAATGCCTACACCTGGAAAATGCTTTTCATATATTGATTGCTGGTGGTATTGGCAGAGGTAGAAATAATGGTGGAAAATCAGTTGGTAGAAATAGTACTGAATTGGGCAAGTGACAGGCATGGGTAGCTTTGAATAGGCAATTGGCACATGAATTGAACATTCAGCTCATAGCAGAATATGTGTTTATGTTGAGTGAGATTCGTAACGGTAAGTGGGAAGAAGCATGAGGACAGTAAGAATATCAGAAAATAAGTGATGTGTTAGTTTTCTATTGCTGCTATAATAAATTTTCATTAAAAACAAATTTATTTTCTCACAGTATGGAAGCAGCCATCCAAAATAGGTTCTAGTCATGGTAGCAGCAGGGCTGCATTCATTCTGGAGGTCCTTAGGGGTGAATCTGTTTCCTGACAATTCACTGCTTCTACTCCCTATATTTGTTGGCTCATGGAAAGCTCTTCCAGACTTTCCTTCTCTACTTATTTTAAGAGGTGTGATTATATAGGGCCCACCTGGATAATCCAGGCTCATTTCCCCACCACAAACTCAACTGATTAGCAGCCTTAATTTCCATTTGCCATGTAACAGAAGGATGTGCACAGCTTCAGGGGGCCATTTTTCTACCTACCACAGGTAAGTACAGGAGTTTGAATGTAACATAAATTGTAGAGTTTACAAGATTTGTGATTAGGTTGAGAGAAAGAACAAAAATATCTAAAATAAGTAAATTAGTCTGTTAGGCAATATAACTGTTTTATTTTCTCTCAAGATATAGATTTATGACAGGCACATTCCTACCTATTAATAAGAAATTAACCATCTGGAACAGAGTTCTTCCAAACACGTGTGTCATTTTATAATCATGTGTAATAATTGGACTACTGGAACATACCAAAAGACAGATTGAATGGATAATTAAATGAATTGGATGAATAACAGAAGCAAGGTTAAATATTACTTAAAATTTTTTAATTACTGAAGACAAATGTATATCTAGAAAATGTAAAAAGCAAGAGTTCAAATCAATTTTTTATTTAGAAAAGTGGCTGTCCTATTAAAATATTTTACTGTGAATTTTCAGAAACATGCTTTTTTTTTATTCTGAATATGTAAAAACTATTTAATTTTGCCATCTGTTCTCAGAGTGATTAAATATAAATTAATTATGGGCAATAATTTTTAGAATACATTGAATGCCAAGGTAGCTAAAATGTTGCACAGAGAGAATTTATTATTTTTTCCAAAATATTAAAGCAAACCATGTAAAAAAGTGAAGCAATTATATACACTGTTACTTTAATGTGTTTTTTATTTATTTTTCTTCCAACAATTTTGGGTAATAAAAATAAATAATATGATATTGATAAATATATAAATAGTGTTTATGTGATATTTTTTAAAAGAGAATTCTGGGGAAGACTGGGAATTCTGGGATGGTTCAGTGGGTTAAGCGCTCACTTTGCAGCTCCGGGGACCAGGGATCGAATCCCGGCCCCAGCCAGTGCGGAACCATATGCTGAACTGGGAGCTCCCCCAGTTCAGTTCTCTCTCTGTCTCTGTCTCTCTGTCTGTCTCTCTCTCTCTGTCTGTCTCTCTCTGTCAAAAATAAATAAATAAATAAATAAATAAGATAAAAAATTTAAAAAAAGAGAGAGAATTTATTTTAGATTAGGTGGCTTAGGAAAGTTGCTGTAGAGAGTTGATAAATCAACTGACCTCTAAATGAGAAGAAGGGATCAAACAAAAGAATCATAAAGAACTGGAATTAATCTTTCACTAAGGTATTTTCTTCTCCTATAAGATTCCCCATTTTTTGATTGTAAGACTCATGAATTAGTGTCTAATTTTCTTAATATTTCTCTTAATGCCTATATTTTTGTTGCTAGAGCATTTAACATCTAATAGTCTTAATTTTTAATATTATGAATATTTAATTTTAAATTATAAATTTTCTATATTTTGGGGATTCTATCAAATATATTTTTCTTCTTGTATTTTGCTGAGATTTAAAATTTTTTCTATCCATTTTCTTTCTAAATACCGAAGACTCTTAATCTTTTTGTTCTTATTATTGGGTTACTTTCTCAATTTGGCCTATCTTCTCATAAATTTCAGAAGATAAGAAATTTCTTTGAAGTATTATTTTGTTCATTATTATAATTCATATACATCCCTGTGTGTGTATACATATATGTGCTATTCACATCTAAATTTTGAATTGGAGTCTTTCTTCAAATATATTATGATCAATGTATGAATGCTGGTGAGAAACTGAAAAGCTAATTTAAGGTTTCTATTCAGTGGAAATATCTATTTTCCCCAGTGGACATCATCACAGAATAATTAATTGGGTTTCTTAGTAGGGTTCCCCCAATGGTCTCACCTATGCGTAAAGTCAAATTTTTAAGTTTTTTATGATCCTCTTATGTCCTTTTTGGACAGTATGAGCCTGACTTTACATGTCCTAGAACTGGACCAGAGAAAAAGGCTGTTAATTTTAGTTTACATTAGTTAGATTTTCAAAAGATATACACATTTTTAGTAGAACCATGTGACCACCCAGCCTCTCCTTTGACTATTATCCCTGAAACTAGAAACCATGAAGTTCAGTTTCTAAAAGAAATTAATTATTTACCTGTGAGAAGTTTATGTAAGCAAGATGCCACATTGAAAGGTTCTGAAAAGTGTCTTGGGGAACTTTGGAAAAGTAGCTATTCATGCTGATTATTGATCCCTTCCTCCTGTATTACTGTTTCACCTTTGGCAACACTACATGTATGCCTTTGTAAAGAACACTCACTCTTGGTTCTTTCACAACTCTTACACTATTCCCAATATCTGTCTGTTCCTAATACCTGCATCTCTTTTATCAGATAATTACTTCAGCTTCCTTAGTGATAAATTGTAAGTTATGGAACAATAACTATCTTTTATTTTTTTTTTAACATTTATTTATTGTTTTTGACAGAGAGAGAGAGAGATACAGAGCCAGAGACAGAGAGAAGGGGGAGGGCCCAGAACAGTCGCCATAGTTGCACATCATTGGTTTTTCCACATAGTTTCATTCCACAGGTGGGCGGCGCTGCACAGGGAACTGAGCCAGGGTCTTGCCCCGGTGAGAACTGAACTGGGGCACTCCCCAGTTCAGCATATGAGTCCACACGGGCCGGGGCCGGGATTCGATCCTCCATCCCCCGGAGCTGCAAAGTGAGCGTCTAACCCAGGGATCTCCAAACTAAGGCCCACGGGCCGCATCCAGCCCGCGAGGCCCTCTCAGGCCCATGGAGACCTTTTTATCTGAATAAAATAATATTAAATAAATAATTAAAAACAACATCTATGTTTTGATTCTTTTTTATTTGGACCTCGAGTGTGTAGTCGGCCCCCAAACTGCTGTTTGATAGTTAATGTGGCCAGCGGGCTGAAAAGTTTGGAGACTCCTGACCCATTGAGCCATCCCGGCTTCCCAACAATAACTATCTGAATATGCTAACATCAAATCTCCAAGTTTGTCTACATCCATGCTCTTTGTTTGCTCTTTCCTTTATTATAATGAAGACGTGGTTCCTTCTCCTTCCTGGGTAAGGAGCGACAATGCATTTGGCTCTTTCTACCCTCTTAGTACCCTAGTATTATTTACAATAGTATTGTCTCTATCTTTGGAATTTTCTAACTTACTCACTATTTCACATCATAGCACCTCAGTCTCATCATAATTTAAAATGAAAATCCCTTAATTCAGTAACTCCTTCTAGGTGTCATCTCATCTGGTTTTCATATTTTTTCCCCAAAAACTATAATCTAAGTTCAGTCTTTGATTTTTCACCTCCCAGACTAACATTGACCACAGAACTTCTCAACATGGTTGTCATCTTCACATTCTTTATCTCCGTAATACCATCATTTCAGTATATATTTTTGGATTCTTTCTTTCTCATTTTTTTAAAGATTTATTTTATTGTTTGAGAGAAGGTGAGAGAGAGAGAGAGAGAGAGAGAGAAAGGTGGAGGGCCCAGGGCAGTCTCTATAGTTTTACATCATTAGTTGTGACATGGTTTCATTTCACACAGATGAATGTGGGGCTGCACAGGGCAGGAACCGAACTGGGGGCCTTCCTCATGGGAGGCAAAAGCCCTCACGACCATCCTGGCAGATACCAATTGTGCACTGCAGTTCAGCATGCAGGTCTGCACAGGCTAGGCCGGTTTTTGATCCCTGGGCTTTGCAGTTGCAAGGCAAGCACTCTACTTGCTGAGGCATTCCGGCATCCCCTCTAATTTTCTTGATGACAATTGAACAGATACCTATTAGGTGGTCAGCTGAATGGGAGTCAGCTGAGCTCCCAGGTGTAGGAGTAGCTCATTAAGACAAGCCAAAATTAAAAGTCGGATTAAAAAGGTTGAGCAGAGGAACCTGGGAAGAGCTCTGTTGAGTGCCTCCTATTAAAAGATTGAAGACAGCTGGGCTAGGAATGGAGCTCTGTGTATAAGAACATGGCTTCCCAAGCTTCCTGAGTCTTTGGCTGCAACTGCCTTCAGAGGCTGAAGTGTCCTAACTGGGTCCCACGTTTGGTGTGTGAGGGGGCAGTTTTCCTTGCCAGGCCTTCCAGGTAAGTCTTTATAATTTTCTATGGTCACACCTAAAAAATCACACTACTTTTTAAAGCAGGAATGGACTCTTTAGTCCTTATTTGGGAAACATTAAGTCTTTGTGGTTTCCAGTCTTGTAGGTTACACTTGAGAGGTTGTGTTTTGTATTCTATGTGTAATAGTTGTGAAAGCAAGATCTGATATTCAACCTCTTGATTGAAAGAGCAGTTCTGTTTATTATTACCTTGTGACTGGGAAAATCATACATTTATGTGTACCTTGACTTTTTCTGTAAACTGGGGAAAGGGTGGAATAAAAACAATTAATTTAATGCAAAGCTTTTAAATATGTTGATTAGCCTGTTATTATGTTTATCTTAACACGATCCTCACATTTCCTAACTTCTAAGCTTATGCTTTCAATATTAACATGGTGCAAAATGATTAAGGCTCTTTTTAGATCTTTCTTATTTAGTTTTTTTTTAATAGTTGCTATGTTAATTTGAGGAATAATTTAGTTGGCATCATTAAAATTATTTACAAAATTGGAGTCTATAGTTATAGTATTCCTTTATTCAGTTTTTCATCATGAATTTGTTTTTAATTGTTAAATTTATTGGGGTGACATTGATTGGTGAAAATTATAGGTTCCAGGTGTACAATACTACATTACATTGTCTACGTATTGCATTGTGTGCTCACCACCCAGAGTCAGTTCTCTCCATCACTGTATATTTGATGTCAAACACTCTCTTCCTCTATCGTCATGAATTTAAATAATTTTTTATTTTTAAATGCAACTGACAGATAATTTTCATGCCTGTGAGTCATAACAGGTTTAGAGAAATGTGAGTGATTTATGAAAGGTGAGTTGGTGCATAGGATATTGTGATTTAAATGTTAAATTTAGGGTTTAATTAGTTTCACTCCCTGTCCAAAAATCTCTCTTAAAGATAATTCTGTGGGAGGGGAAGGAACATTAAGAAGCAAATGAGATATTAAGCTACTTCCGTGTTTGTAGAATCTCTATCCCTGTATCTCTATTTTCTCACTTCTGAAGTAGTAAAGAAAATAAACATAAAAATGGTGATGAAAGACTGCTGACCAATAATTATAGCGTGAGTGTGGTTCTTTGTTTTGATTTATTTACTATGTTGCAACATTAGCTTACGTTTTAGTAGAGCTTAACTTACTTTTAAAAGATTCCTTACATGAACTATTTAATTTGATTTCTACATATGTGCCCCCTCATATCCATGGTTCCACAAAATTCTTAGGACAAGTAGAAGTGTACTTTCGTTATTGCTGGAAGCCACAGAAGGAAGTGAAATATTTTAAATAACTTTTAAGTAAGCAGTAGTATATTCTTATCAAAGAATATTTATAGTATATCACTGAGCCATGTAAAAAAACTTATTAAATTATATAGATATGTAAAAATTATGATATAGAATTTTTGTGATTAGCCATGATAGCAGCCTACTTACTAAAAATGCTATATTAAACACTCCTGTGTTTTGAAAATTAGTCAAATTTTTTTTCTCCATATCATACTCTTGTTAGAAAATCTTGCTTTGGTAACAATTTAATTGAAGAAAACACTGTTCTTGTAATATGTTGAGACAAAAATCTGGAGGAAGGAAAAAATTGTAAAGAATATTCTGGATTATAGAAAATGTAGTACTGCTATGAAGTGTAATTTTATTTTTATGTGTTCTTCCCTGTTAGTTTATTTTGTTTATTCATGCAAAATACGGATTTTTAAAAATAAGTTTGTTTGACAAATTTGTCCAATTTTCTTTTAAATAGGTGCTGTTTTAAAATGGTGTTTTCAGTATAATTACCAACAGACATACAGGTGTGCGTGCATACACATATACACATACCTGAATCTAGTCTTTTAATACATTATGACAATTTACATTCTGTCATTGATAATGTAAATAAATTCTGACAGAACAGATCTCTTAGGCACAAAATTTTCACTGACTTTCTTTGAGTTATAAACACATGAAATGTGCATAGAAATAAAATATTTTACTGCATAGCAACTTTGAGCTCAGAGGATTTTAAACACTTTTATAAACACAATTTTATTTGTGCTAATGCAGACATCAACTAGAATCTCAAAGGGAAAACTGAGGGAAGATCAGGCAAGCTTCTTATTCAAGTAATTTCAAGATATATTTCAACTATTTCGAATTTTCTTATTTAATTTGTCATTAATTGGTCTAATAAAATTAGAATTAGAATGTGTTATCTAATCTAAGTGCACTGTTATAGAATAAATTGAGATATAAAATTTTACAAAACATTGAAATTAAAATGCTGAGCACTATTGGAAATGAAGTTATTGAGGAAAACATGGTATTTAAATAAAATACTTTAAGGTGAAATGTAGGACAGTCTTCAAAACTAGAGTACAAACAGAAACTTTCTATATTTAGTTTTATTTACTGTCTAAGGAAATGTAATTGTTTGGGTAAATTTATATTGACAATTAAGGATATTTAAGAGTATATCTGATTTTTGTTATGACATTTATATACTGAGAACAAAATGATGAATTAGTAGTCTGTTGTTTAAACCATCTTTTTAAACCCTAAGAACATCAGGAACTAAAGTTGAAAACTAAAATTTTAAAGCAACTTGATAGTAGGTTACTAGATATCTAATGTTACATTATTTTATTTATTTATTTTATTTTATTTATTTATTTATTTATTTATTTATTTATTTAGATCGAGTTTATTGTTTGAGAGAAGGTGTGAGCAAGAAAATGAGAATGGGGGAGGGCCCAGAGCAGTCTCTATAGCTCTACAGTAATTGTGACATAATTTCACTCCACACAGGTAGATTTGGGGCCATGCAAGGAGCTTCCCACATGGGAGGAGAGAACCTCATTGCTGAGCCATTTCGGCAGTTACCAGCTGCACCACAGTTCAGTGAATAGGTTCGCACACGGGTCAAGGCTGTGATTCCATTCCTGGACCTTGCAATTGCAAGGCAAGTACTAAACCTGTGAATTATCCAGGGATCCCCTGTTACATTGTTCTTATTATATTTATTTGGTATACCATCAACAAAGATTCTTTAGTAAGGGTGTCATAGTGTCATTTTCAATAACATTCTTGACAGGAATAGTTTTTTGTTTTTTTTTTAAGATTTATTTTTATTGTTTTTGACAGAGAGAGAGATAGAGATCGAGAGAAGGGGGAGGGCCCAGAACAGTCTCCATAGTTGCACATCATTGGTTTTTCCACATAGTTTCATTCCACAGGTGGGTGCAGGGCTGCACAGGGCAGGAACTGGGCCAGGGTCTTACCCTGGTGAGAACCGAACTGGGGGCACTCCCCAGTTCAGCATATGGGTCCACATGCACTGGGGCTGGGACTCAATCCCTGGTCCCCAGGGTTGCAAAGTGAGCGCTCAACCCACTGTGCCATCTTGGCTTCCCCAGGGATAGTTTTTATACATTAATATGATGGCCAATTTAAGGACTGTGATTTTTCAGGCTTTTGTTAGGAGACTTTCACGTTTTATGTTATAGCATTCACCATAGTAAGTGCTCTAATTAAAAGTTACCCCTCTGTATCCTGCTTTTTTGCATACTCTTGCAAGTGCTTCTTTATCATCTGTGTTTTTTTGCATATACTATTTGATAAGGTTGCATATAAAAGAGTGGTGAGCACACAAGCCATTAAACAAGTAGAACATTAACAAATACAGTGAAGTCTCAGTAGAATTCTCATCTTAGTAAGGAAATTAATCTAAAATATCCAGGAAACATGAGTTAAATTAATTTAAAATTAAGATATTGCTAGAAAACCTATTACTAAATAGTAGTATAATAGTTTGTTATCCTTCCTAAAAGAAAATTGTTCCTCTCTTTAATTTGTTTTTATTTTCCCAATCACAATTTATCTTCCTAGAATCTTTAAAATTCCAGTATTTTTTCTTAAAAATGTTTTCTATATAGAAACATAAACTTTTCCTGTGAAATGTGTATTATGAATCCTGTATATATACATTAATGCTAGTTTTTCCAGGTAATTTTGTTATAACGAATTTCACACACTGGAGTACTCAAATGGGGCTTAAATGATTTTATATGCTACTTAATGAAATTATATTTCAGTATGAGTTAAAGTGGAAAATAGGGATCCCACAGTGTCCTCTGCTGTGAGTCATGTAAAATATTCAAAAATCAATGATATGATTGATTCAGTATTATTTTGCTTTACATGAAATACATCACATCTGAAAATATAAATAAGATCTAAAATGGAACCATAAGACTTAAGGTCATACTAGAATTACCTGGCAAGGACTAATGATATTTATTACATGTGACGGTATCCAATAGTTCCTACTTTTGAAAATGGAAGTATAATAATTTCTCTTTTTATTCTAAGAGTGTCATCTTTTTTTCCTTGATAGCACAATGACCTAAATTATCACTATGAATTTCTACATTTCTTCCTTATCAACTATATTAAGCATCAATTATTTAAGTATTGTAACTATAAATAGCATCTATTGCACAATTACCTACACCTTCTTATTTGAAAATTTCTGATATTCATTGTATACTCACATAAGCAGAAAAGTGTGAAGGTTTGTTTTTCCTCTATACTAAACATGTATATATTTCAAAGTAATTTGTGCTGTATACACAGTTTTTAAACAGTGAATTTTAAAAGAGTTAGGGTTTGTTACTGTAAGTTAGTAGTATTAACTGGGATACCTTCTATATTGTTTAATGTTTTCATTTCAAACATTTTGAACAGAATTTGGGCAGTAACATGAGATCATGTTCAAAACAGAAAGTCTGTATCATAGACTTCCAAATAATCAAGTAGCTCATTAAGTAAATTACTAGCCGTGTAAGAACCTTGCCCAGTACCAAGTGTATAATTTGTCTTTTTTCTGTTGCTCTAGTATATTTTTGTATAGCAAGTGATTAGATAATAGCTTGTTATGTTAAGGAATTCTTTTGTCAAAGAAATTCTAGTAAATTGGTATTTCATAGCTTAACTGGGGGAGAAGGCAAAAAGAAGTAGATTTTTTCCTTTGATCCAGGTCATTTTTTTAAATTAATGGCATTTATAGTCTGGTTTTGATAGTTAGTTGCTTTGTGTTAAGAGAGACTTAATTACATTAAACCAATTCACTTTGGTTTCTATAATTTTATTTTTCTCATCTTCTATGAGATTTTCCTCAGTATTCAAACATTTTACAACTTCTATGAATAACTACTCAATTTAGGTGTGAGGGTTTAGGTGTTTTTTATATGAACTTTGTAGATAGAATTTTCAGAGATTATATTTATTTCTGACTTAACATTCTTATTCACTCAATGGTTTGAAAAGTAAAATAAATTCAAAGCTTTTTTATATTTGTTAATAGAGAAGCATGTACTACTTTACTATTAACATTTTTCTCCTCTAGACTCTTTATATGATAGCCTGGCCATTCGTTTAGATGTTAAGAAAGAAGAGACAGTTACTGGATGGTGCCAATTTGAGAAGACAATTGGTGAGGTTGTAGCATCTACTTAGGGTCAGATTTTGTTTTTATTTATACTGATTCTATTTTTATTTACACTGATTTGGTATTCTCATTTTTTTAAGTTTGGTTCATATTGAAACATTTAGTAGTTATCTCTCTCTTTTTTTTTCCTTTGTGAAAATAAGCAAAGACCATCCAAATGAGAACAAGTCAAGGCTATTGATTCCAGAGCTTGCTATTACAAAGGTGTCATCAACATCACTTACACTTTGGCAAAAACACAAAGGCAGTCAGGAGAATGGGAAAACTTTACACTAGTGAGTGCAAGGGGAGGCTTTGGATATGTCCTGATTGGAGACTGTTAGCACCTATGTGATTGGTTAGGCCTGTATGCTTGACTTTCTCTGATTGGTCCTATGTTGGAAGCAGGGACAAAAATTAGGGAAGCTGAGAGTTACTTCCTGAATGCTAGAGATAGTGAATCATCTGACTCCCTACAAGTTTGACTTGTGGAGAGTAGGTTGGGTTCCTGGGCTGGTTGCTGCAGACTGTAAGTCAGGATTCTATCTTTATATGTGGTCAGGTCATTGTCTGTATATGGTCTCTCACTTTTTGTAGATAAATTTAAAAATTATTTCTTAAAAGGTTCTTTTAGTTTTAGGTTGATGAGCAAGAGTTGTTAAAAATCACTAGAACTTGTGTAACACATGTTTAACTAAGAAATATTATCTAAAATGCATTTGGTAAATGTTTTATTATGTATTATATTTGATTTAGCATAAATGAGGGCTTTCCAGAAAAAACTCCAGCTATTGTCAATATAACAAGAATGGTTACATAGCTGGGTACTTTCTGGACAGCCCTCATATTATATATTTTTTACCACTTTAATATCTTTCTTTAAAGTCCCCTCTTATCCAGGACAAACTTTCTTGGGAATAGAACAAACTTACTTTTATTGTACTTATAAGAAGTACTGACTTTAAGAGAATATCTAGTCATATCAGCTAATTATTTATGAAGGAAGGTAATATTCATTAATGAATAACCACATATGGTTTAGGATGATTTTAGTCTTATTTCTGAGGGTGATTTAAACGTTTTTCCAAATTCTGGGCAGAATAAAATGCACCGATAAAAATAATTACTGGCACTAATTGAATTTCTTCTACAGAATTTGCTGCTCTTTACATGTTTAAGGAGTAGTATAGTCATGTTTGTTTATTCACATGAGGAAATTGAGACCCAGGGGTTTTTTAATTTCTAATAGTTTATATAGGGAGAAGTGAAAGTCTTTACTCAATTATGTTTCAAAGTTCCTCAAATAATGTAACTTTGTCTTGTCTCCTAAAGTGAAACTACAAATTAAGTACTACATTTAGTGTGAGAACAATAGAAATTTATACTGATCTGTAGTTAAGCCTGATCCTTTTTTTGTTACTGAACCACTACTGCCACAACTACTAAATAATGTAGAATTATTCAGCAAACTGGCTGAAATAATATAGAAATATAAAATTAAGGAAACAACAAGGGAAGCAGAAAGTATGAGAGTATGTCTAATTTTTTGCAAATCTTTTTTAGTATTACAATAGAATGTAAACACATTTAAAAATATTAAATATACAACAGGAGAGTATTTAGGTAAGAAGTTATGCATCTATACATTGAGTCATATATTAATTAAATATAACTCATTATATTAATGTTCAGCAGGAGTTTTGCTAAATAAGATCTATCAATATTTTTAATAAACAGGAGGAGCAATTTTTAACTTCACCTGCGTATTTAAATATTGCTGTGACAATATTTTAAAATGGTTTTCAGTGGCATATACAATTTGAATGTTGTCACTAAATATTATAAATTAAATGAATTTTAGTCATCGAGAATTTCTGATTGTTTAGAGTATGTACCCTGAATAGATTCATTGTTTGGGGCAGAAAGCTACTGTTGGTAGTCTAAAAAAAACAAATAGTCTGTTGGGCTGTTTGTGGCTTTCATCACTCTTGTGTGGCAGATGAGTGCACAACAGAAAGTTCAGCCTATTAGGCTGACAAATGACACCCATTTCTATATAGAAACATTTATTCCATTACCCTCATTTTATAGAAAATGCATATATTAACATTGCCATTTAAAATGTCTTCAAGTTTAGTATAGTGAAATATACATATTCACATTTGCTTTTTCATTTTGAGTTCAAAATACACGATTATTTTTTTCATAGATACCCTCATATAGTACACTTATAAATAACATTGAATATTTTATAGAATCCTTCAGTTCTATGTATGGCAAGGTGAATTTTAACATTCTACTCCTGTCAGTGGTTCCTACCAATAAACACATTTTAATTCCATGTATACTTTGAATATTCCTCTGTTATACTCTACAATTAAATTTTAAAGTTAATCTTATATCCTTTTAGACAATATCTTAAAAATACAATGGTTTAAAACTTTTCACTTAATAGTATATAAATAGCCCACAACAATGATTTATAGAGTTTCACCACTAGAATCCCCAGTTCCACCAGACTGGATTTAAGTTGGTCAAAATCACAACATATCAATAGTTGAGTTAATATTTATTTGGTTTCTGCCTTTTAAAGTGGGTTTACTACTTAAAATTATAATCTGTATTTAAAGACAAATGACTGTATTACCACATACAAACAAGGAAAATATTCCCCAGAATATTTTTGTTTTTATTGCCATGAGAACCATGCA
>PVKE010032362.1:0-18525 GCA_004027555.1 Craseonycteris thonglongyai
AAAAAAAAAAAAAAAAAAAAAAAAAAAAAAAAAAAAAAAAAAAAATACAGGAACCAAGTACTGAATACTTTTTAGTATATTACATCTTGAAAGGGCAATTTTAGCTCTGCTGACTACATCCAACTATTCTTAGAGTCTGTAAAATGCCTGAAAGGACCCTGGACTATGCAGCAGAAAAAGTTATAATCCTCACTCTCCAACTGAGCAGCTGCCACTCACCTCTGAGTCTCAGATGACTTAACTGCCTGCCTACCCCTCAGAGGTTATTGTACCATTAACATTAAAGTACATTATCTTTTGGCCCAGTGCTTGTACCTAGCAGACACTCAACTAAATAAACACACTGAAAAATACGACAATGAGGGCAAAGACAGTGCTTTCTTTGTGGATAGAAACATCAGTGTCTGTCCCCATCCTGTCTCTTTCAAACTAAGTTCTGTTGCTCAGAAACATGGTCAGCCAATCATTGTCACAAGAAAAACAAAGGCTGAAACTTATCTTCATAAAGCAAACAATAGGAATATAATCTACTGCTATTATATGGAACAGTATAGTTAATTAAAATAATGTAAGTTACTGTATACAAATGTGTATTTCAATTTTAGAAGCCCATTTTAAAAGATCCGATCTTACTAAGAGACTCATTTATAACCATAAAAGAATGTAGACTAAAATATTTTTGTAACTTGAAACTCCAAAAATAATGTGCTGATAAAAACTAAAGTCAATTTTAACTGCAAATATATAAAATGTAATAAAACAGATATACTCACAGCTTGCATTTCTATATAGAAGAAACGGTTCATGAAGTTGAAATTCCAAATCTTTATTCACTGGTTCGACTAGATTGTGCATATTCAATCGATTCACAATGGTAAAACCATGGTAAGGGGAAGCTGACCTTAGATTTAATAGAAGAAAATAATCAGTAGTTACTGTTAGTTTGTACAAATGTTATCTATTTATTTCCACCTCAAAAAAATGAATACATTATTGTATTATACAATATTATTATCATTTAAAAATGTCAACAAATAATTTATGTCAGATAACCCTTCTTTCAGAAGCTTCCAAGGATTCAATCCCTCAGAAAAAAGGCCCAAGTCCTTATTAAGGCCACAGGGCCTTCGCTGATAGGCACCCCCACTGACTTCACCTCTTATGCCTCCTCCCTTGCTTCTCTACCCCATTCACACTGAGCATCTTGCCACTCCCCCTACAGGTATGCTTCCACCTAAAGACCTCTGCCAGGACCACTTGCCCAGCATCTAGTTATCTCTCACAAGCCTTTGCTTAAATGTCACTTTATCAATGAGGTCTACTGGAGAACTACCCTTTTCAACGCTCCTAACCTGCTTCCAAGTTCAATACCGCTAACCCTCCACTTTTTCCCATACTATTAATACTTACTTACTAGTTTTTTATACTTATTATCTTTCTCCACTAAAATTTAAGCTCTATGCAAATAGTTTTTGCGTAATTTTTTTCCAGATGTATCCTAAGATACACAGATGTTTAACAGACATCTGCTCAATAAAAATATCATTTATTTTAAATATGGTGCATAATAGGTTATAATTGCTGCCATTACAATAACAATTTTTCTTGCACCTGATAGGTTTTTCCATTGTTCACAGAAAATGTCTCAAACCCTACAATAAGAAATGTCCTAGGTTTCCACATCAGGGTGGTTGAGTACATGATCCTTTAGATACTCCTTACATGTATGTAACTTTTTTTGGGGGAATTTTTATAAGAGTTTATTTGAGCCAAAATGGTAACATATGCCAAGGAGCAATATCTCAAATGCTCCCTTGTAACACTTTAAAAAAAAAAATGATTTATTTTATTGTTTTTGAAAGAGAGAGAGAGAGAGAGAGAGAGAGAGAGAGAGAGAGAGATAGAGATACAGTCAGAGACAGAGAGAAGGGGAGGGCCCAGAACAGTCTCCATAGTTGCACATCATTGGTTTTTCCACATAGTTTCGTTCCACAGGTGGGTGGCGCTGCACAGGGCAGGAACTGGGCCAGGGTCTCGCCCCGGTGAGAACCGAACTGGGGGCACTCCCCAGTCCAGCACATGAGTCCGCACGGGCCGGGGCCGGGATTCAATTCTTAGTCCTCTGGGCTGCAAAGAGAGCACCTAACCCACTGAGCCATCCTGGCTTCCCCTCCTGTAACACTTTATAGCTTTTCATTTGTTTCTTTGTGTACATGGGAGACATTTAAAAATCCTATTCTAAAGATCAGGAAACAAGCTCAATTGATTGAAGCCTGTGCCTAAAGAAACACAGATAACATAACCAGGACTTAGCTTTAGGTTTTCTGACCCCAAGTCCAGGCTTCTTTTATGCTAGTCTCTGAAAAGTGATATTCTGACATCCTGGTAGACCTTTATCTAAGGAATATAAAATGTTCTCAAATTTCCTAGAATTTCTTTGATCTACTTTTATTAGAATCAATATTATGTAAGCCTCCATGAATTTTAAAAGTCAAATCACTTACTATACTAAATTTCATATTTTCTATAATTATTGAATACGTACTATATTGTATCAATAAGGCCAGTAAAGCATTTTCCAAGTATTACAGATACCAAAGTTCTAACAATAGTTGAAAAGTCTCTAGAGAGTTATATAATGGTTATGAAGAATAATGAAGGAGAAGGGTAAAGGCCTTTCTACCCTAAAATTTGGAGACTATTGGACAAATTCTTATTAATTACCATCAACAGAGAAAGGCAATGCTTAAAAGATAACTCGCAAAACACACACACACACACACACACACACACACACACACACACGCACGCACGTGGGAAAAGAACCAGATATCAGTAATAATTCTTGCTGAGTCCCTAATCTTTAGAAACCGAAGGAAGAAACCTACTCCAGTCAGAGCAAGATCTAAGAGGGATCCAGGGAAACAAGAAAGTCTGTGACTATCCTATCCTGCAGCTCCCCTATCCTGTCCCCCTATCCTGGGGGACACAAAAACTTGCAATTTGCAAACCAATCATGTTTTAAGATAATAATTCTCAGAAAAGTTGAAAATAAAAAATGTGCAGTTATGAATAATCCAGGCTTTCTAAAAGACTCTCAATCTAAAAATACACATTAGTAAAGATACCATACAGGTTCCAGAACTTTTTTGGGGAGGGTGAGAAAGAGGGCAGAACCAGAGTTAAAAAAGAAAGTATCTCATTTAGTAACCACAGAACAGTGGGAATGACCTTTCACCTATATTGTTTTATAGGGTAGTCCATGCATTATAGTTTTCTCAACTATGTATTCTTTTTTTTTTAATATGGGGGTCAGGAGAAAGGCATTTGTTTTATTCACTACTAGAAAATGTTTTCTATTTCAAGATGGTTTTGCTAGGTTCCTAAATAAGTTCTAGTTCTGTTCATTATGAGTCATAAGAAAGCTCAAAGAGGAGACATGCTTGGTTAGGATCTCAGAGCTAGGATGAATGAATACTTGAAGGGTCAGGTAGGAAGGTTCCAAAGACAAATGTAGAATACGGTTGAACCACTTAATATGACATTGTTTACCATTAGATTAAAAAATATATATATATCATTTTTTTTTAAAGCTTACCTTCGATATACAAATAAGGTCCCTTCTATATCAGTCTTCTCCTATGAAAGACAATGATTCAATTAGTTTCCCACCCACCACAATCCAATCCCAAAGAGTCCCAAAGGAGATAAAACACTTCATGTTTAAGAGCAACTTATTTACATGGGGATATAAAGTACAGTATAGGGAATATAGTCAATAATATTGTAATAACTATGTACGGTGCAAGATGGACACTAGACTTATCAGGGGGATCATTTTGTAAATTATACTAATGTCTAACCACTATGCTGTAAACCTAAAACTAATATTAACATTGAACGTCAACTATAACTGAAAAAAAAAAAAGACAAGCTCAGTGTCATGTTTCAAAACCAAAACAAGATCAACTTATTTATTTTAAAGTTAATCACTTTTGAACAGCTCAAGTAACCCTCTCACTCCACAAACTACTGTTACCAGTATCTTTTATGTCCTTTGAATGCTACTGATATATATTAATACGAGGGCTGTCTGGAAATTATCCAGTTATGTAATATGAAAAAGAGGCATTTATGGCTGTTTCTTTTCTGAACAGCCCTTGTATATTTGCAATGCTCAGTCCAGCAATGCCTGTATCTGCAGCATTTTTCTTTTATAAATTTTAAAGGAGAAAATCTAGAATTAGCTTTCACTTTTTAAAGTTAAAATGTTTTAGCTATATATCTTAAGAAGAAAATATTATTTTATAGGATACTTTGTTTCATCACTGAGGGATTTTGGTATATACAGTTTCATGAGTAGCAAATGTAGTTAGTTAAGAATTACTGTCAAACTAGTTATTTTTAGAACTTTGTTGAAGAATTGTGAATACTGAAAATATACTCTAGCTTAATGTAATTATTATAGGTCTTACAAATAATACAAAAAGATTTTAGCTTAAAGTGAAATGTTTTGATTAAGAAAGTACAACTGGCAACTTTCTTTCCTTTGCTGTGACAAGACTGTATTTAAGTCTTAAATATAGTTACAATGTTAAAAAAATAACCTATTAGCCTGCATTTCAGTCTAGATAGGACCTAAATATTGTAATATAATCAACAAATTGTTAGGAAACTTTAAATGTTAGCCATATCAAATTGAGTTGGGATAAAAATTAAAAAAAAAAAAAATTATCACCTTGATTTCTTACAGGAGTATTGCCATACTTTAAATATCATTATGGAACTTTTCTTTCCTAAGGATTCAGGGGCTTTTTCTTGACTTTAAATTAAGTTATTTGTATAAGAAATGGGCAATCAACCATCTCATAGTGAAAGAAAGCTAGTCCAAACAAAACACTGTGCCAAGTTACAAGTCACTGTAAAATATTGTAACAAAGAAAGAAGATTTTGGTTATACTGCTCTGTGCCATAATCCAAATGAACAAACAATGATAGCCTATTTTAATTCAGGTTAATATAGTGTGTATTTCAGATTTAAAGCATAACTCCACAATTAAAAGTCCAAAATATTGAAAGTCTGTCAAAAATTAGAAAAACTGGCTAGTAAATAAGTCCTTGCTCCAAGTCTTCAACATTTGTCTGCAACCCATATTTCATAAATTTATATGTATACTAAGAAAATAAAAATTATTCAGAACAATGTCTAAAACAGCTACTCAATTTTTTTAAAAATAATTTTGTTCTTTTTGGCTTTTCATAGGAAAAGCCTTTTCCAGGAAGTTAAGGAAAGAATGTAAAGCAAAATGATTTAGACAACTTTTCATCTAAATTAAAAATGCCAAATGATTTTTACAAAATTACTGGTTAAATATAACCTAGATCTGTTTTATATTGTAAAAGACATACTACAATGATCATCTTTCAGAGTTTTGTTAGTATAAGGATTTCACTTCTCTCATCGCTTCTTGGCCTTTTGGCTAAGATCAAGTGTAGGATTTCATTTCTTACTGAAATGTAAATGTAATTTATGAATTCAGTCTATCAAACATTTACTGATTATTTTCTAAGTGTAGAGGTTATAGCTGAATGAGTTAAATAAGGAGGTTCAATTACTAGAAAACAGGAAATTGTTTTTTAAACAAAGCTTCAAACATGGGTTAAGAAGTCATTGAACAGATCGAATGTAACTTTTTAGACTCGCCCCCTGTGCAAAAAAACTTAAAAAGTATTTAGTGTGATGGGAGCATTTAGAGGTGAAATCACCAGCAACGTAGCTGGAATGAGACACATTTACAGGATCTCTTTTCCAAAGGTTTCATGGGAATCCCATTAAATTGGGAGCCTTTTCCCCAAGTGCCTCGAAATCTTTTCCAAAACTCTGGGAATACAGTGTAGTTCGATAAAAGCCGGACTTATCCCTACCTCCTTTCTTTCAAGAATTGAAACTAATTGGGTTTCAAGCTTTAAATCCAAATGACCTGTGCGAAAGGGGCTCTATAATATGTATATATGTTTGTTGGAGGGGAGGGGCGTTTCGTTTATAGATCGTATGTAACTTAATAACCCTCAAACCCTCCATTCATCAGGCATCTTTCTGACCCCCTCCCCTACCTCCGGTCTCGTATATCTGCTAAGAAGGTAGGTCGCCCACGTCCCCGGACCCGATCCCACGGGACTGGTCCTCCCCCAATCCTCCCCTCCATCGGCTTTTCCCTCGGATGTCTTGAGCCTACTTCTCTTGCCCCTCTCTCCCAATCCCCGGGTCCCCAACACCCCTCAGGCGCCGGGCACGCTCTCCTCCAGCCCTGGCCTCGTCCCGGTCGCCCTGGCCTTCAGCATCGCCCCCCACCCAGGGCGGTCCGCATGGCCCCTTTGGGAGATGGCGGCCTCAGTGTCCTGGTGGCACTCACCCACTGGTTGGCCTTGGGACAGAAGGTGTACAGAGCGACCTGGCCCGTCAGGTCTGCGATGCTGGTGATATAGGGGTCGTGCTGCTTCAAGGCCGCCAAGCTCATCTCTTGCCCAGCTCGACTCAGCGACTCCATCTTGATTTCTGGAGCCGAGCCCCTCCGGCGGGGGCGGAGTCGCAAACAGGAAGGTACCATCGAGGCAAAATTCCCCCAGTGCTTCAGAGCCCTCAACTTCCGCCTCTCATCTGGGCCTTGTAGTGAGACGGCGCTGTAGCTATTATGCTCCGCTGCGCTCATGTCCCGGGTTCCAGGTTCCGGCATCGTTAGGTCCGCGTAAGCAGCCGCGCCGCTGAGGTGGCAGGTCGGGTCCCAGGCTCTTCCTTTCCGGGGACTAACCTGTCCCGACGCCGGGATCAAGGCTGCCTGCTAGCTTCCTCCGAGCTCCTGCCGGACGAGGCTGAGACTCAGGGGGGCCTCTTCGGCTTGCGCGTGGAGAGGGCCCGGGGCGGTAAAACGAAAACCTCGCTGTGACAACGCAAGGCGCCCGGGGCCGTTCAGAAAACAGAGAAGCGGGGGAGCTAGGAGGGAGGAACCCCAAAACCTACCTCAGATCTAGGATCTCACTAGACCACGGCCGTTACCAATTTGGTATTTTTCTGAAAGAAAATTTTGCAAAAAGCCAAAGGAATCCGCATATAATTACAAAGGAGTGTCTTGCTATCCGTGTTTGCCCCTAAGTTTCCTCGTCTGAATGAATCCCAGCTAACTCTGTACATCCAGCCTTGGGAAGAGCCCTCCAAGGCTTGCATTTGCCATGCATCGTTTAAAGCTTTTAAAAGATAGCTCATTCTTTTTTTTTTTTTTTAATGAGCATTTTTTTTTTTTTTTAAGATTTATTTTTTGACAAAGAGAAGGGGGAGGGCCCAGAACAGTCTCCATAGCTGCGCATCCTTGGTTTTTCCACATAGTTTCGTTCCACAGGTGGGCGAGGGGCTGCACAGGGCAGGAACTGGGCCGGGGTCTCGCCCCGGTGAGAACCGAACTGGGGGAGCTCCCAGTGCAGCAAATGGGTCCACACGGGCCGGGGCTGGGATTTGATCTTCTGTCCCTGGGGCTGCATAGTGAGCGCTTAACCCACTGAGCCATCCCGGCCTCCCCAGTATATGTATTTTTTGAATAGGTATAAAATTTAAAGGCACACCTGAAACAATTTAGTTTTTTCTTATTAAAAATTAATTTTAAATGGAGTTATAATGGACATATAACATTTTATTAGTTTCAATTGTACAATGTGATTTGACATTTGTATGTATTGCAAAATGATCGCAATAGTCCAGTCAACATCTGTCACCATAATAGGTTTTTTTCTTATGAGAACTTTCAAGATCCACTGTCTTAGCTACATTCAAATATGCAATACAGTATTATTAACTATAGGCATCATGCTGTACATTACAGCCCTGAATTATTCATTAGTTTTTTTTTAACAGATTTCCTAAAATAATCTAAGACATATCCTCTTATTTATTATTTTTGATTGAATGGGGCTAGACTAGGGAAGAACACTAAGCTGTTTTAGGAAGTTTTCATATTCAGGACAGCAGCTCGCTTTAAATTGCACGTTTCCATGTCCCCAAACATGTTAATGTTGCCTTTAATGCCTCACATAGCTCTAAGGTATATTAAAGAGAATGTGACCATCTTGAAATTGAAAACCTTCCTCACTTACTGTGACGTTAATTTTGCCTTATATTTGTCAATCAAACCTTAAGACCTTACTTGCGTCTTTTAGATAATAGGCTCTGAGAGAGCAGAGATTCACCTTAGTCTATAGGTCCCCAGTACCCAGCAAAGCCCCTGGCAGAGTAGACTCTCAATAAATGTTAGTGAATGAATGTCCTCTTGAAACCCAACTCCTTTAAGGCCACAGAAGAGATTAATGAGACGGGTGGCTGGGATCAGAGGAGGGAGAGTCTTACTCTGCACTGGAAAACCTTTGGCCACTTTTGAGTTCTTTCTCATAAATGTCAAATTTTTTTTTAAGCATAAATAATTTAAAATAATGAAAATATAAACCCTAATCATCTAAAGTCCCACCTCTCTCACACTCTGAGTGACTTTGTAAAAAAATAAAGCTTGCCATTTAAAATTATGGAGTCTAAGGTGGGTCACAGACTTCCTTCCCATTTCTGCAGTGTCAAATCCAAAGTCCTTGCAGTGGCCGCAGAGACATTCCTCTGTCTGGTCTGCTGTCTTTCCATCTCCATTTTTTTTTATGAATTTCTCTTTTGATTATTCCACCCTAGACTTGCTAGCCTAGAACTTCCCTGCTATTTCTGTGCATATGTCAAGAGTCTCTTGTGGCTCATTTCCTCACTTCCTTCTCCGCAGAAGAATGCCCAAACCTGTAGAGAATTTTTATAAGAATTTATTTGAGCCAAACTGCTGACATTGCTGGGAAGCAAGATCTTAAATGCTCCGAAGGACACTTTTGCAGTTTCTTTTATACATTTGGAATTAAGGAACATAAAGAAGATTAAATGAAGGTAGGAGAAAGTGAGTTACAGGACAGTTAACAAGGTTAAGCGCTCCCTTGAGGGGTCTGGAACAGAGGATTACTTTTGGCTTTTCAAAGGTGTGTTAACCTATCAAGAACAACGGACAGGGCTGGCTTAAAAATCTTTCATTAAAGAAGTTATAGGCCTGGGGTGTGACTATTCATCCTGACCTGTCCAGTTAGAAAGTTATGATCAGATCACTCTGAGGTTACTTTCGGTTAGATTTATTACAGAACCCACCCTCTTTTTTTTTTCTCCACATTCTTTATAGCACTTATCTGCAAGCTGTAATTGTTTTTACTATGTTCTGTCTGTCTTGTCAGCTCAATGAAGCAGGAACCATGTCTGTCTTGTTTACCAGCACTTTCTTAGTGCCTGACACAGAGGCATGGTGTAATACAATATTTGCTGTGTTAATTGGAATGTTAGGATGTTCTCTCTTTATTGCATAAACCTGAGAGAAGGGGTGATTGTGTCAACTTCACATCTAACAAAGCATTTGTTTGTTGTAAGTGCTAAACAAATAATAATTCCTGATTTGCCTGTTTTTATATATTTTGAGTTTTCGGCCCCATGCATCCTGATACAAACATACTATTTTTAATACAGCCCAGAACAATCATTCGGCACCTTTTCAATCCTGCAGATTTCCCCATGTTTGTTTTTTCTCCATTTCCTTTCTCTTCCTCTCCTTCCTTTTCTTTTCTCTCTCAGATTTAAAAAATCTATTTTAGAAGTATCTGCTTATTACTGTTTGTCTTTTTAGGCAGAGAAATGAAGCTAGATAATTTCCCCAAGGTCATAAAATGATTCATTTGCTGAGTTGGGATTAGCATCTTCTAGCCTTGGCTTCCAGGTAGATCAAGTATCTTGCTACTATTCTGCCTGGCACACTCTTAAATTACACTGACTACACGTGAGTGAAACTGGTTATCCTCATGCTTCTGTTTCACTACTGATACTTATTTTACATGCTTGATATCCAAAAGGATGTGGACTTAATAAAATTCATTACTTGGTCCATACCACATGCTTAGGATAGTAGTTCTTCAGTTTCTCCAGAAAGGTCTCAGACCTCTATATTTAAAATGTTACTTTATGAAAGTATTTTGAAAGGTGCTAGATGTTTTCTAGAATTATATTTCTGGCTGCAAACTAGGTTAGTCTGTCAGTTCTGGTACAGAAATACTAATGCTTTCAACCAGGAAGAAAGAAATAGCTGTTCCACATGGAGTAATGTAACTATTAATAGAATAAAAGAACATGGGATCAAAACACCATATAGTGCATCCTTTATTGCCAGGCAAGATTGCATTTAACATGGAATTCTTTTTCTTTTTTTAAGATGTATTTTTTATTTTTATTGGTTTTTTTTTTTTGACAGAGAGAGAGAGAGAGAGAGAGAGAGAGAGAGAGAGAGAGAGAGAGAATGGGGAGGGCCCAGAGCAGTCTCCATAGTTGACAGTGTTAGTTTCCCATATAGTTTCACTCCACAGGTGGGCACGGGGGCTGTGCCACCCCAGTTCAGCATGTGGGTCCGCATGGGCCGGGCCTGGGATTCGATCCTCGGGCTCCAGGGCTGCAAAGTGAGTGCTTAACCCACTGAGTCATCCCAGCTTCCCCCATGGAGTTTTTGATAATGTTTGGTGGAAAGTCCTATGTTTTTTACTGTTATTTAATCCAATGTAATTTTTCAAATTAATAACAGCACAGCAATGACATAAACAATAGTATATTCAACTGTTACACCGCTTACTCATGAAACTCAAAAGTGCTTCATTGGTATACATATTCACAAACTCTCAAGATTGGTATGTAGATAATTGTTACCCATTTATAAATGAAGGAGCACAGAGGTATAAGGTTAGGTGACTTGCATATAACAGAGATTGCTTGCTGTTTACCAGTAGTCCTTTTATAATTTTCCATCATCTTAGGCACACAGCTAGGCTCGATTTCCCAAGCTCTTTTGGGCTATGTTACCCAACCGAACAAGAGTTCATCCACCCATGTGCACAAACTGAAAACAGTGTATCAATAGGAGTTTACAGTGGAGAAAAGAATTCATTTATTAGGATTGGTGCCAATCCAGAGAATAGGTGAGCTCCTGGTCCAATTGCTTACACACAAGAGGCTCTGTAGAACAAGAATCCTAAGTCATCATGAGTAAGAGGTTTGGGGTTGTGGGTGAAAATGATTGGTCAAGAGTAAGGTAAGGACAGCAAATCATGGCTTCAGGTCTTGAAGTCAGCTTCTGGAGTCCCTCAGTCTGGTTGCATGGGGTTGTGGCCAGGGGGTCATTCTGGTTTAGGGCTCAAGAGCTGAAACACAATTTAGGGCATGGTGTTATCTTTAGCTTGACAGAAACCTCTACCTTGTGACCATCAGTCAGGACCTGGCCATTGTTTTCTGCTGCCTCAGGGAGTTAATAAAGTTAAGGGAAAGGGCAGAGGTGTACTGGGCACTGAACTGAGTGCTGGGGCTACATGTTAAGTCAAAATTATACATTAAATCAGGACCCTTGGTTTCAGTCAGGTTGGCTCTATTCCCCAATTCCTGCTAGTGGACTGTTAGCAGAAATGCCGTGTGCCTTCTCCAGGCCAAGGTTTATAGGAGCCCTTTGCCCCTCCACACTTTCTTTTCCTCCTTCTGCTAGCTGGGTGCAGGCAGCTGAGAGGCCATGAGGAAAGGCAGAGCCACAGGATGGAAAGCCCTGAGACCCTGAATCACCACGTAGAGGAGAGCTACCTGCTGACCGGGGCATCCTTCTCAGACTATGATGTGAATGAGAGGTAGACTCTGGTGGGTTTGAGGGATTATGTATTTTGGAGTCTTTCTGTGACCTCAGTCCAGCCTATCCCAACTGATTACACGGCTCCAGATTGTTTAAAAAGTCAGCAATAAAAGTTGAATCTTTTGAAGTAGAATTAAAGCTACGCATATGATTTATCAGAACACTGCTTCGTGCTTTGATAACAAGTCAAGATTTTGAAAGAGCTTCAGCTAGAGCTCTGCGTTTACAATTCAGTACAGGCACAAATTTGCCTAGTCACAAAGTGGCTAAAGACCAAAAATATTTTTGCCTGTACCATTAGGTGATTGATTTTAACCCCTGCTGAGCCAAAATGGGAGGCTGTCATTGAAATTGCACTGCTCCATGAGCATTTCCATGAATTTTCTCAGAGTTCTTTTACTTCTGCCTTGCTTTTACCGTTGGGCATACTAAAATACAAGTGTTTCTTTTTTTTTTTTTTTATTGTTTTTGACAGAGAGAGAGAGCTACAGAGACAGAGAGAGAACTCAACTGGGGGAACTCCCCAGTTCAGCACATGGGTCCTCACGGGCCGAGGCCGGGATTCGATCCTCGGTCCCCTGGGCTTCAAAGCGAGCGCTTAACCCACTGAGCCATCCTGGCTTTCCCTACTAGTATTTCTTAAGCCAACACAATAAGAAGAGTTTGAGTAAAGACACCCACTTACTCTGTCAACTCTGAAACCTGAAATCTTCTTTGTTTACTCTCCAGATTAATATGAAAACATAAGAAGTACTGATAACAGATCCTGGAGGCTCTTTCTGTTTGCGAATCCTTTTCTGTATCTTCCTAGGTTCAGTGCTGGGCTGTTTCTAGTCTTCTGTTATTCATTTACTAACATTTATTTATCTGGGAAAATTAACATAATCATTTTTATATCATAATGCATTTAATTCACTTAATGATTTTTAGCTTTATTGAATCTGAAATTTGATTGTTCCATGGCTAGGGCATACTAATAAGTTGTTGAACTCCAATGAGTTCAGTGTGCATAGAAATATCCTTGAGAATGAATTATTTATCATCACGGTACTCTTCCACTGTGAGGTAAAACCAGTGTTACATGCTTTTTGTTTTTTTAAATTACATATTGTCTTAATTGGGGTCTTTAACATGTGATCTACTTCAGGCAAAATTGACATAAAATTTATAGGGAGTCTTTCTTGTGTAAACCACTTATTAAATGATTTGTGGAATAATAAATATGGACCAGATGCAGTTTATGTTATTTTGGTAAATTTGAATTTGTTTATCCTGAAAGCTCATGTATTAGGAAATTCTATTTCCCCCCTGCTCATTTGCACTTATAACATAGAGATTGATATAAAACAGGATACATTAAAAATCACTCTGAATTACTGAAGCATTATATAATAATTTAGTGGAGGTTAACTGTCACAATATGAAAACCCATTCACTCATCTGTATGATGCTTGCAGCCTTGAATTTAAGAAATATAACCTGTTCTGGACCTTGAAGGAGATCTTAATATTCATTATCTAAAGAGAAGAGTATAAATTATACTTTGCCATTCAAAAAACATTAACCCACAAGAAAATAGAATAACCAATTTCATAATAAAACTGCTCCAATTGCACAATACAATTATTGTCAGTACTATGATAAAAGAGGTTGAACTAGGTCAGGAGCAGTCCTTTTTACATTGCTCAAGAACACTAGAAGGATTAAAAATTTATGGATTACCTCCTAGAAACAATGATCTGGTACAGAAATGTAATAAAACACCCACTCTCCTGTATCTTCCTAAGCTGCTCTGCCATTTCACTTTGTGATTGTATTAGCGTGACAACTTTCCAAAGCTCCAGAAACTGTCTTTTGGTGAAGATGAAGATTTGCAAACCAAAAGATTTTTCATTGAAAATCCAGAGACAGATGGTGTAGAAAGGTAATGTTAAAATGTGAACCAAACAGAATCTCATTTTGTATATTTTTAATTTTATTTTACTTAGATTGCTGGTAAGTACAAGCAAAAAAAAAAAAAGTGAAAAAATAGTTATGGTATTAAACATGTACAATATAAATGTCTTTCTGGGTAAAATTGCATGAAAAATGTGATATAGTTATTTTTCTGTGTAATCATCCAGCAGCATAAACTGGCAAAGTTACTTCTTAAAAATGCTACATCTAGTTTTGAAAAGTCATTTTTAATGTTTTTTTTTAACCTTTTAGACACTTCTAAATCTTCGTTGTTGTTTTTACAAAGTATTTTAAAGTGTATTTGTATAATAATTAATGCTGGGAAATAATCTAAGGGGGACTGTTAGTGATTGATGGAACTTAGTTTTAAGGAATTTGGGGGGATTTGGAGCTTTTTATTTGTAAAAGTCTAAAAATCATGTATTTCCTAAGAATTGATGGATGCTTTCTTTTGTATAGAAAAGTTGTTTCGTTATTCAACAACCCCTTTTCTATCTTTGTTTTCCATTGATGACCTTTTACTTTTCAATAACAAAAAAACCGAGAATATACACAATTTTTAAACTTTCCATTTATCTGTTTTTGAGCTAAATTGCCTTGTGACTTAGTAAAGGTAATGGAAACGTGATTACTCAGGTGAAACATTACCGTATGAGCATTTTCTGCTTTCTACAGTTTCTTGCATTTAAAATAATGTGCTGAAAACAGGCTTGGGAGGAAAAGATGCTCATCCACAGTCTATATAGTGTGAATAAAAATCTCAAATTTTTAAGTAGCAAACTCCTGACGATTGTGGTATATCATCTATAGGGAGCAGCCAGGAGATCTGTTGAAAGACATATTACTCGAAAGAAACAGCCATGTAGCTTGTAATTGCTGGAAATGCATCAGCTGAATCTAACTGACAGGTACTCTTAATCTCATATTTTGGAGTGTCTTTGTAGAATAAGCAAGAAGTCTTTTCTTTCAAAGAAGTCAGCTGATTTTTAAAGTGTTGAATAGCAGAGATCTTCCCTGATGTGAGCTAGGAAGGTCTTTTTAGAGGTACCATTGACCATAAAAAAGGAGCAGTGTTTTTAGATTTCTGTCCTAGAGACTGGTACTGCAAAATAGGTTTCAGAGGCAAAGCCAATGAGTTTATGTCATTATTATTAGGTCTGGCAGAGGGTAAATGCGTTAATATTAACATTGGGAAACAGAAGAGAACTGACCTTTATGAAAATATGGACTAGGCCTACATCTATTAGACCTATTAGTGTTTCATTAGATCTGTTAGTGTTAGATCCATTACCGGTAGTTCACAGGACTGAGCAGAGCACAGCAAACTGCTGACTGCACAATCTCATGATGTGGCTTTACCGTCACCTGTTCTCCAAGATGAAGGCGAGAAAATAGCATTTGAAAAGCTGAGGAAAAAACACAGACTTGGCTTTCTTTTGATCTTATACCCAGCTTTTGAATCCAGTTTTATTTAAAACCATTTCCATCAGATGTATGCATACTAAAATACTTTACTTTTTACTCTAAACCAAAAACGTAAACAATAAACCTTTGAGGACTCAGTAAGTAGCATTTTCCAATAAATATCCAAGCAGTTCAGTTTTGTATAGAATTAATTGCCCAAATGATCTTAACTGGACATTTCCAGCATAAGAACATTGATAAACTATATACCAACTCTTGTTATGAGGACAAAGCGCCATGCTTCTGGTGCTCTGATTTTTTAATTTTCTTGGGAGGTAATAATGCTGTAGGAGAGGAAAGTTTTCCTTAACCCCCTTAGGGTTTATGGCTGGGTCTGAAAATTAAACTGAAAACTACACTGGGAGAAAAGCATACACATTTATTTAACGTAAGTTTTACATGACACAAGAACTTTTGTAAGGAAATTAAGACCTAAAGAAATGGTTAAACGTGAGTGTTTTTATGCTAGGTTTGATGAAAATGGTAAGTCATGGAAAGATGTGATAGGACAGAGTATGAGCTAGTGCAGTTAACTGGGGGGAGTTCAGCAAGGCCTGGGTATTCTAATTTCTCTCCATGTCTCTTGGTCTCCTGAGATAAGAATGCTTATTTCCTCTGGGTATAGAAAGGGCACCTCATATGAGAGTTTTATGACCTGCTTCAGGGCAAGGTCAGAAAGTCCTTCTTGCTTATTACATTCCTCAAGTTCCTTCAGCTTGAAATATTCAGTATGCCAATGTGCCATATTTTGGGGTGGCATGTCCTGAACGCCATCACTGACACAGAAATATTTATTTCTTACATTGAACATCCATACATAACTCAACCCAGACAGGACAAGGATGTTTATCCTTGTTTTATTAAAGAAAAAATGGGCTATTTGGTAAATGAAGTGACAGAGCTTGCCTCCATAGAGCTAGATCCAGTGCCCACTGCACAAGACCACCCTGCCTTGTTATCCTGGGACTCATCTGGGATCTCATCCCTTTGGCATTCAAGGAACCAGGTAGCAAAACTGATAAAATATGCTAATGCACCAATGGTGGTCTAGAGGACCATTCCTAGATAATAAGTATTTTATGTGAGCTATACTACCAGCAGCTTTTGTGGGGGATGTTTCAGGAAGGTATGAAAGATGGTTTGGTACTAGTAAGATAGTGGAACTGGGTTGGGAAGCAAGAAAGGAAAAACATAAAAATTCTGGTGTCCATAAAGTATTTTTAGATAGCATAAAAACTTTGGGAACTATTTTTGGAAGATAGTCACAATTGACTTAATTGGTACCCTTAATTTTGTGACCAAGCTCTCTGCCTTGGAACTGGCCACAGGCTTCTCTGTCTCTTGCTCCTTCCCTGATGAACAACTCAGTACATTTACTCCCATAGCATTGGACTTCGTAAGATCTGTTCCTGGCTTCTCCTTTGTAAGTGGGGTAGATAAGGCCATGATGCTATGATACTATGATGCTCCAGCTGTGATAGAGTCAACTCTGGATTTGAGGGGCTGGTGATCCATTCGGTGGAATGTCCAGTATCTTTACTATTTTTTTTTTAACTTTTGAAAAAAAAAGATATAATTGATATATAATAGTTTCAGGAGTAAAATATAATGATTCCATGTTTGTATTTACTGTGAAATGATTACCACATTAAGTCCAGTTAACATCCATCACCACATAACAGTTACAATTTTTTTTCTTGTGGTGAGAACTTTTTAGATTTATTCTCTTGGCAACTTTTAAATCTATAACACAGTGTTATTAGCTGTAGTCACCATACTGTACATTGCCATCTCCATGACAATTTATTTGATAATTGGAAATTTTGACCACCATTACCCATTTCACTCACCTTCCACCCTCTACTTCTGGCAACCACCAGTGTGTTCTTTGTATTTATGAGTCTGTTTTTTTTAGATTCCACATATAAGTGAGATCATACAGTATATGTCTTTCTCTGTCTGACTTATTGCACTTAGTATAATGCCCTGAAGGTCCATCTGCGTTGTTACAAATGGTAAGATTTCCTTTCTTATGGCTGAATCGTAGTCTATTGTATTTATATATCACATTTTCCTTATCCATTCATCCAGTGATAGACACTTAGGTTGCTTCTCTTTTCTCTGCTTATTAGAATTGCCATCAGGTAATTAATTAGAAGTTGTGAATGGAAGTCAGAAGAGGGGACACTAACAACATAAAGCATCATAGGGCTCAGTTCCAGATGCAGGGTACTCAGGCCCTTATGCAGGAGGCAGGATTGAATTGATCCTTGGTGATGGGTAGGGTTAGGATAGGCTGAGAGGCTAGGAGAAGATGCCAACTCCTTTCTTTTTCTATGTTTATTAAAGAGAAAATCATGGATTTTATTTGGGGTTACATTCTTAAATAACATTTCTTGGAACATTCTTGGAAAGAATATTCTTCTTTCTCCCATTTGTTGATATGTTAATGCTGTTTCTCTCCAATAGCTTTAAGATACCCACCATCTGAGCATTCTAAATTAGAAAGTCAAACAAGAACTACCGTACAATCTTGGCTTCACCACCTCATAGCTGGTATTTTGGGAGATGTCGTTTAACTTCTTTGGGTCTGTTTTCTCATCTGAAAAAAAATAAGGTTAATAATACCTACCTCCCAGGCTTGTAGAAATTAAAAATATTGCCCACATTGAGAACATATCAAACATTAACTATCATAGTGCCTTACATTAGTAAAGGCTTAATCAATGATAAGATTCGATTCCCTCCTCATAGGCCATAAATTATGGATTTGTTTTATGAGTAGGGGACAATCAGCCTGGCTCCTGCAGCATGTGAAGCATGTGGTACCTCTGTTGAAATGCTTGTCTCTGGAATTTGGGTCAGCCTTCTTGGAAACCCAACCTGACCTCTCACTGGTGCTGCCCAAAGACCCTTATTCGTCTTTGGGGAACAGATGATGGTACCAGAGTTCACACTTCCTGATATATTGCCATCCACAACCCTCAAGAGCCCTGGGACACATACTAACTGTCAAGAGGGTTAAAGGACAGTAGAATTTAGGACTGAAAAGTGCTGAGGCCAGGCATATATGTTAAAAAGTAAGGACATTTGTTAACCAAGGACAAGAGCATACTGCTAGGTAATCAGAAGTTTCCCAGTGAGCTAATCCAGCAGAGAATGGCAGTAATTTTTCTTGTATATATTTCCCTGGTGACCTATATAATCCTATAGTATTGCAATCAGATGGGGCAGACATGGTAGTTAAACCTAGCATGAGAGAGAGAGAGAGAGAGAGAGAGAGAGAGAGAGAGAGAGAGAGAGAGAGAGAGAGAGAGAGAGAGAGAGAGGAAGAGAGAAA